>NW_020868640.1:674780-679780 GCF_003789085.1 Penaeus vannamei | reverse complement strand
CACAGAAAACGACCAAAACGACTCACAGAAACGACCAAAAACGACTCACAAGAAACGACCAAAACGACTCACAGAAACGACCAAAAACGACTCACAGAAACGACCAAAACGACTCACAGAAACGACCAAAAACGACTCACAGAAACGACCAAAACGACCTGAACGCCAAAAACGACTCACAGAAACGACCAAAACGACTCACAGAAACGACCAAAACGACTCACAGAAACGACCAAACGACTCACAAAAACGACCAAAAACGACCCAGAAACGACCAAAACGACTCAAGAAACGACCAAAACGACTCACAGAAACGACCAAAAACGACTCACAGAAACGACCAAAACGACAGAAAGACCAAAAACGACCAAAAACGACCACAGAAACGACCAAAAATGACTCAAGAAACGAGACTCAAGAACGTCACAGAAACGACCAAAACGACTGTCACAGAAACGACCAAAAACGACCAAACGACTCACAGCCGAGTTGCACGACCCACATCAAGTCGTCAATCCTGTGAAACTCCCTTACTTGTCGCCCATTCCTTTCCTTGCGACTCGGCTCGTCTCTCGTCAACTACGTGGAAAAAAAGAGAGAGAGAAAGATGAATTTCTCTTCTCTCTTCGTCTCCCCTTCTCTTCCTCTTTCTTTAGCTACGTCGTCTTCATCACTCGTTCCTCCTGTCAACTACGTGGAAAAAAAGAGAGAGAGAAAGACGAATTTCTTTCTCTTCTCTCTTCGTCTCCCCTTCTCTTCCCTCTTTCTTTAGCTACGTCGTCTTCATTACTCGTTCTTCCTCCCGTTTTTTTTTTTTTTTTTTTTTTTTTTTTCGAAAAGAGTTGATTGATCCCCCTCCCTCTCCCTCTTCCAGGTCCTTTGGCTCGCTAATGAAACCCAGGGAAGGTTGTTGGTGATTAGAACCCCTTTCTTGCCCTACGTCGTCTGTGCTTGAACGGCCTTTGAACCTCCTCTACGGCGATCTTCGTAATTAAAACCGGTTTTTATTTATTATAAGTCTGGAATCCTCTATTAAAAGCGTTTTTTTTATTTTTTCTTTATTTATTATACGTCTGGAATCCTCTATTAAAACCGTTTTTTTTTTTTTATCTTTTTTATTATACGTCTGGAATCCTCTATTAAACAATTTTTTCATTATAAGTCTGGAATCCTCTATTAAAACCGTTTATTTATTTTTTCTTTATTTATTATACGTCTGGAATCCTCTGTTAAAACCGTTTTTTTTCATTATAAGTCTGGAATCCTCTATTAAAACCGTTTATTTATTATAAGTCTGGAATCCTCTATTATCTCGTTTTTTTTTTTCATTATACGTCTGGAATCCCTCTATTAAAACCGTTTATTTATTTTTTCTTTTTATTATACGTCTGGAATCCTCTATTAAAACCGTTTTTTTTTCATTATAAGTCTGGAATCCTCTATTAAAACCTTTTTTTTTTTTTGCATTATAAGTCTGGAATCTCTATTAAAACCGTTTATTTATTTTTTCTTTATTTATTATACGTCTGGAACCTCTATTAAACCGTTTTTTTATTTTTCTTTATCGTCTGGAATCCTCTATTAAAACCGTTTATTTATTTATTTATTTATTTATTATACGTCTGGAATCCTCTTTTCTCCGCCAGCTGATGAGGCGCGCAACAAGTATAAGGATCGGGAGAATCTTTCGACGGCGTTCAATCCTCTTCCTTCCACTTCTGGGTCCTCTCTCGGTACTACTGGATCCCCCTTAATGCCCTTCGATCCTCCTTAAGCTTATTGATCGCCAGCATTTTATTTGCATCGCCTGATAGAGCGTGTAAATAGGGTTTAATGAACAGGAAATCGATCTTTTTTACTTTTGAAATACGTTTTGATGTTTCTCCCTTTTTATATATTTCTATTGCTTTTTATATCTTTTATATTGCTTATTTTTATATTTTTTTTATATTACTTATTATATACATTTTTAACCTTTAGATTTCTTTGTGGTTTTCATTTTTTTTTTTTTTTTTTATATTGCTTATTTTTATATTTTTTTTATATTACTTATTATATACATTTTTAACCCCTAGATTCCTCTATGGTTTTCATTTATCTTTCTCTCTCTCTCGCTTACATTCTCTTTACCATAAATATATATTACATTAAATCTGTTTTCCCTTGGTGTATGTGTTAGTTTTACCATAAATATATATTACATTAAATCCCTTGGTGTATGTGTTAGTAAGTATGTGAACTCACGTGCGTGTAAGTGTATGTGTTTTCATTTGTATTCTGAGTCGAGAATCCTTATATGGGGAGAGCAAGGCACGCTGCCACTTCTTTAAATGCTGTTTGTTAGTTTGTAGTTAACATTGTTTTTTTTTTACTAATATATAATTTCTATTATATTTATGGAGCTAGCTAATTATTTGCTTATCTGTTTATTATATTTTCTATCCTTCTATCATCTGTCTATTATCTTTTATCTGTCTATCTATCTGTCACTGTCCGTTTATCTATCTGTTTGTTCAAAGATAGATGTATAAGTAGACAGAGGGAGAGATATAGATATGAATTATTATTCTCAAATTTGCTGTGGATTTTTTCAGCAGAATTTCTCTGAATTTAGGCAAAATAAAATGCCATTCAAAATATCTGCAATTGTTTCTCCTCTCCTCTTTCCCCTCCCTCTCCTCTCTCCCTCCTCCCCTCCCTCTCCTCTCTCCCTTCCTCCCCCTCTCCTCTCTCGCCTTCCTCCCCCTCTCCTCTCTCCCTTCCTCCCCCCTCTCCTCTCTCCCTTCCTCCCCCCCTCTCCTCTCTCCCCTCTCCTTCCCCTCCTTCTCCTCTCTCTCTCCTCTCCTCCCTCTCTCCTCTCTGCTCCCCCCTCTCCTCTCTCCCTTGCTCCTCCCTCTGCTCCTGCTCCTCTCTCCCTTCCTCTCCCCTTGCTCCTCCCTCTCCTCTCTCCCTTCCTCCCCCCCTTCTCCTCTCTCCCTTCTCCCCTCTCCTCTCTCCTTCCTCCCCCCTCTCTCTCTCCCTTCCTCCCCTCCCTCTCCTCTCCCCCTTCCTCCCCCCCTCTCCTCTCTCCCTCTCCCCCCTCTCCTCTCCTCTTTCCTCCCCCTCTCCTCTCCCCCTTCCTCCCCCCTCTCCTCTCCCCCTTGCTCCTCCCCTCTCCTCTCCCCTTCCTCCCCCCTCTCCTCTCTCCCTCTCCCTCCCCCTCCTCTCCCCTTCCTCCCTCCTCTCCCCCTTCCTCCCCCCCCTCTCCTCTCTCCCTTCCCTCCCCCCCCTCCTCTCTCCTTCTCCCCCTCTCCTCTCCCCTTCCTCCTCCCCTTCCTCCCCTCTCCCTCTCTCCTTCTTCCCCCCCTCTCTCTCTCCCTTCCTCCCCCCTCTCTCTCCCCTTCTCCCCCCTCTCCCTCTCTCCCTTCCTCCCCCTCCCTCTCTCTCTCTCCTTCCTCCCCCCCTCTCCTCTCTCCCTTCCTCCCCCTCCTCTCTTCCTCCCCCCCCTCCTCCCTCTCTCCCCTCTCTCCTCCCCCTTCTCTCGCTTCCCCCCCTCTCCTCTCTCCTTTCCTCCGCTCCCTCCCTCTCTCCTTCCTCCCCCCTCTCCTCTCCCCTTCCTCCCCCCTCTCTCTCTCCCTTCCTCCCCCCTCTCCTCTCTCCCTTTCTCCCCCCTCTCGCTCTCCCCCTTGCCTCCCCCCTTCTCTCCCCCCTCTCCTCTCTCCCTTCTTCCCCCCCTCTCCTCTCTCCTTCCTCCCCCCTCCTCCCCTTCCTCCCCCCCTCTCCTCTCTCCCTTCCTCCCCTCCCTCTCTCTCTCCCTTCCTCCCCCCTCTCCTCTCTTCCCTTCCTCCCCTCCTCTCCTTCTCCCTTCCTCCCCCCTCTCCTCTCCCCTCTCCTCCTCTCTCTCTCCCCTTCCTCCCCTCCTCTCCTCTTCTCACCTTCCTCCCCCCCTCTCCTCTCTCCCTTCCTCCCCCCTCCCTCTCTCTCTCCCCTTCCTCCCCCCTCTTCCTCTCCCTTCCCCCTCTCCTCTCTCCCTTCTCCCCCCTCTCCTCTCTCCCTTTCTCCCCCCCCCTCTCTCTCCCCCTTGCTCTCCCTCCCTCCTCTCCTCTTCCTCCCCCTCCCCTCTCCTCTCTCCCTTCCTCCCCCCTCTCCTCTCTCCCTTCCTCCCCCTCCCTCTCCCTCTCTCCCCTTCCTCCCCCCTCTCCTCTCCCTTCCTCCCGCCCTCTCCTCTCTCCTTCCTCCCCTCGCTCTCCTCTCTCCTTCCTCCCCCTCTCCTTCTCACTTCCTCCCCTCCCCTCTCCTCTCTCCTTCCCCCTCTCCTCTCCCCTCTCTCCCTCGCTCTCCTTCTCCCTTCCTCCCCTCCCTCTTCCTCTCTCCCTTCTCCCCCCCTCTCCTCTCCCCCCTCCCCCTCCTCTCCTCTTCTCCTTCCTCCCCTCCCCTCTCATCTCCCCCTTCCTCCTCCCTCTTCTCCTCCCTTCCTCCCCCTCCCTCTCCTCTCTCCTCCCCCTCTCCTCTCCCCTTTCCTCCCCTCCTCTCCTCTCCCCCCTTGCTCTCCTCTCCTTTCCCTTCCTCCCCTCTCCCCTCTCCCTTCCTCCCCTCCCTCTCTCTCCTTCTCCCCCTCTCCTCTCCCCTCCTCCCCCTTGCTCCTCCACTTCTCTCTCCCTTCCTCCCTCTCCTCTCCTCTCTCCCTTCCTCCCTCTCCTCTCCTCTCTCCCTTCCTCCCTCTCTCCCCTTCTCCCTCTCTCCTCTCCCTTCCTCCCCCCCTCTCCTCTCTCCCTTCTCCCCTCTCTCCTCTCCCCCCTTGCTCCTCCCCTCTTCTCTCTCCCTTCCTCTCCCCCTCTTCTCTCTCCCTTCTCTCCCCCTCTTCTCTCTCCTTCCTCCCCCCCTCTCCCCCTTCCTCCCCCCTCTCATCTCCCCTTTTAAGTAACCATTCCCAATGAATTGCAGTAAACGGGTTCTTATATCAGTTCTATCGTGTTTAAAACATGTATTTATAATTCACAGACGCAGATCTATTTAGAAAT
>NW_020868640.1:654383-656883 GCF_003789085.1 Penaeus vannamei | reverse complement strand
GAGGTGGAGGGAGGGGAAGAGGAGAGGGGTAGTGGCTAACAGACAAACAGGTAAACAAACAGACACATAAACAGACAGGCAGGTAAACAAACAGACATAAACAGACAGACATCCGGACGGACGAGCTAAGAGAAGAATAAAAGAAAACATGAAATCCAGCCAGTCAACCAGCCAAGCAAACAAACATACATACAAACAAAGGACAGGCAGACGGAAGAAGGGAAGGAACAACCACACCTACAAGAGCCGTTGTGCCCGAGGCCGTAAAAATAGAAGGCCTCAGGAGACAACACACGATGAAGGAAATTCCGGGAGTTTGACATGGAAAAAAAAGAAAAAAGGATAGAGAGAAAAAAAAGAAAGAAAGAACATTATAAAAAATAAGGGTCAGAAACAAAAATACATTTCTTTATCGACATCCCCCTTCCATGTCTATTCCAAATTGTATGTGGGGGGAAAGTGGAAGGGGTGGAGGGGGCAGCTCTCATATCAGTGCTGACGTCACATCCCTTGCGGCAGACACCGCCGGGGGGCAGCTAGGCTCAGCACTTCGCTTGATAATAGAGGGAGGGAGTTTGTAGCTTGGACTAATGTGCGTTGAAAGCATCAGTTTTAAGGGTCGCCCCATGCTTCATTCAGGGATAGAAATAGATAGTGATACACATGCACACTTGTAACACGTAGATATACACGGGACATACAAATGCACACACACACACACACACACACACAACACACACACACACACACACACACACACACACACACACAGACACACACACACAACACACACCACAACACACACACACACACACACACACACACACACACACACACACACACACACACACACACACACACACACACACACACACACACACACACACACACGCTCACACACACACACACGTTTGCACATGCTACCACACAGACACGCAGATAAACACACACAATACGCAAGCGCGCGAGGTATATACATGCATTTATATAAACACTCACACATACACAAAAGCACAATCACACACACACACACACTCACTCACTCACACATACAAACACACACACACACCCACACGCATATACACACACACAAACGCACACACAATGCATACATACACGAAAACAGATCTACACATAAGAACAACAATGATATTCACATAATAGCATTAGAAGGGCAAAGCTAATACCTTTCATAGCATAAGGACAACTGAACCATCACCAATAACATGAGGAATATCTAACAGCAAAACGTAAATAGTCATGATATTGATCATGATAAAGATATGATAAGAATAAGAAATGAAATGAATAATGGTGATGATAATGACGTTAATATATTGTTATTTAATATTCATTACCCCGATCATATTCATTATTAATAACATCATTGATATGGTTATAATAATGATAAACGCCATTGTCATCATTATTATTACTATTATTATTATTATTATTTTCATTAACACCATTGTTATTTCCATAATTTTTACTTTCCTTATTCTTATCCTTATCATCTTTATTGTCTTTATCATAAACATTATCATCAACAAAAATGTCTTTATCATTATTGTTATCCTATGCATTATCATTATCACTATAATAATTGCTATCATGCTATTTCTATTATTATCATCATCATTATCATTATTATTATCATCAATATCATTACTACTACTTTTGTTAATATTGTTGGTATTATCATTATTATCATCATTATCAATATTCATATAATCATATTATCATCATTATCTATACTCTCACTTTTTACCATTATCAAAATTACCATTTCTACTTGCTATTATTATCATTAAATTTGTTATTAATACTATAACATCACTGTCATTATAGTCCTTATTAGTGTTTTCTATTATCATCAATTTCATTATTAAGCTTATTATTATTATCATTATTTCATAATTATTAATTATTTTCTCATTATTATATTGCTACAATCTTTACTACCATTGGAATTGCAACTACTACTGCTTGTACCATTATTATTATCCTTCCTACCATACTCATCAACAATAATGATGGTAATATTAGCACACGCACCCGAACCGCCATTACTGGGGGGCGACCATAATCACAAAGTTTATGTATCGGGAACATTGTTGCCTGTAATAAGGCCGCATAAATACAGTGTTTGCAAAAGTACATTCATATTTGGACAGACACGTAGATGTATGCGCATACAGACATTCAACCAAACGCACTCAACCAAACACATCAACACACACACACACACACAACACACACGCAATACACACACACATATATGCATTCATACATACCAACCTTCACATAAAATGTATAACAAAAAACTCAACACATTCGAATATCACTCTGGCATTATAATACATAAAAAGAATATCCGAAATGTGTCTAGAAAGAAAACGCGCGGTTAAAACTGTACAAAAACGTGTTAATCTGAGTGAACCAGTCAGTTACGTGCAGCGAGACTGGCATGAAACGCACTGTGCTGGCAGGTCGTCTTGCG
>NW_020868640.1:619383-631883 GCF_003789085.1 Penaeus vannamei | reverse complement strand
GAGAGGGAGAGAGGGAGAGAGAGAGAGAGAAGGAGAGAGAAGAAGAAAAAAAAGAAAAAGAAAAAGAAAAAATATATATACACACATAAATGAACAAATGAAGGATGAAAAACTTCGTTTTCTTCCTCCTCATTCTTCTCTTTCCTCCTATCCTTCTCCTTACTTCCTTCCTAACCCTATCCTTTATCTTCTTTCTAAATCCCGCTCCCTTTCTTCTTTTTAAGCTCCGCCCCCTTACTTCTTTTTAAGCTCCGCCCCCTTCCTTTTTAAGCCCGCCCCTTTCTTCTTTTAAGCTTTCCGCTCCCTTTCTTCTTTTAAGCTCCCCCTTTCTTCTTTTTTTTAACTCCGCCCTTTCTTCTCCGCCCCTTTTAAGCTTTTAAAGCTCCGCCCTTTCTTCTTTTTAAGCTCCGCCTTTCTTCTTCTCCGCCCCCTTTTTTTTTAAGCTCCGCCCCTTCTTCTTTTTAAGCTCCGCCCCCTTTCTTCTTTTTAAAGCTCCGCCGCTCCGCCCCTTTCTTCTTTTTAAGCTCCGCCCTTCTTCTCTATCCGCCCCCTTTCTAAAGCTCCGCCGCTCCGCCCCCTTTCTTCTTTTTAAGCTCCGCCCCCTTTTAAAGCTCAGGCCCTTCTCTTCTTTGTTTTTAATCCCCGCCCTTTTCTTCCTTTTAAGCTCCACCTATTTTCTTCCTTTTAAATGCCGTTCCCTCTTCCTTCCTTCCCCCTCTTTCCTTCCTCCTCCTCGTCTTCCATGCAGTCACCTCCCCCTTCCCCCGCTTTCTCCCCCTCCTCCCTTTACCCGCTTCTCCCCCTCTCCCCCCTCTCCCCCCCTTCACCCCTCCCCCTTTCCCCCTCTCCCCCCTTCCCCCGCCCTCCCCCCCTTCCCCCCCCCGCTCCGCCTCTTCTCCCCCTTCTCCCCCCCCTTCCCCCTCGCCTCCCCCCCTTCACCCCCGCCTCTCCACCCCCTTCCCCTCCCCCCCTTCACCCCCCTTCACCCCCGCCTCTCCCCCCCTTCACCCCCGCCTCTCCCCCCTCCCCCCCCCTTTCCCTCCCCCTTCACCCCCTTCCCCCTCCCCCCTTCACCCCCTCACCCCCCTCTCCCCCCTTCACCCCACAAACCCCGCTCTCCGCGTGAAAGAGTGTCACACTCACTCGGGGATAAAATATTCATGGAGCGACCACGGACACTCACGTACGCACACCTTAAAACTCACACACGTGCACACATACATGGACACGTACATACGCACATGCAAACCTAAACGCACATACGCACAAACACAGGCACATACTTAAATGCACAAACACAAACGCACATGTACACCTACATGCACAAACACAAACCCACATGCAAAACTAAATGCACACACACACACACACACACACACACACACACACACACACACACACACACACACACACACACACACACACACACAAAAGCACACACACACACACACACACACACACAACACAACACACACACACACACACACACACACACACAAACACAGACACACACACATACACGTACACACGCGGCCACAGGTGCACACCCGCTCGAATTCCGTGGCGTCAGGAGTTCAACAGCCGCACGAGTCTCGAAAGCGGATATTGAGAGTGTGATGCATGAAGGTGCGGGTGGCATCGCGTGTCGACGTGTGTGCGTGTGTGCGTATGTGTCCCTGTGTACACGTGAGGTGCAACTGTATGAGAATTCTTGTTTTTTTTTTTTTAGCTTTATTTATTCTCACTTCTATTGCCTGTTTATCTTTTATTTTATTTTCTAAAACAAGTTCATTTTGCATATTTTATTTATTTACTCTTTTTTTTCTTCTTAATACAATCTTAGCAACGCGAGTACAAGAAAGAAAAAAAAGTACTATTGCAAACTCTCGTATCTTTTTCTCTCTGATCGTATTATTGAACGTAAACATGTGCGCGCGTGTCATTAATTATGAAAAAGTCTATTGATCTCCATGAATTTTGCATCTGAGTGAGCGAGCGACAGATACATTCCCATACGTAACTGACCATGCATAGGTATGTCTCCATTCCTGGATCGGGAATGGAGATCGTGTGGATCCGCATGATGACCATGTATGTGAATCTCCTATGTGTTTATGAGCTCTATCTAAACAAACATTATGCATTATATAACGAGGTTTATATATATATATATATATATATATATATATATATATATATATATTGTAGGTCTATCTTTTCAGACACTTTTTTTTTGTATTTTGAATTCACAAGGAATATTTGTCTTCTTTTTCTTTATGCGAGTTCTTACACATTTTCTTTATCTCTCCTCCTCTCTTCTCTTCACATTATCTTATCTTCCTTTGCTTTCTCCGGTTTCTTGGCGAAAGAGCGGTTGCCACGTGCAGTGTTTGTTCACTTTTGCGAAAATGAACAGTCCGTAAGGGGGGTGGCTTATCTTTGGGACTCTCTCTCTCTTTCTTTCTTTGTCTGTCTTGCTCCCTTTTTCTTTGTCTTTGTTTTTATGTCTGTCTCTTTCTTCTTTTCTCTGTCTGCTGTCTCTCTTTTCTTCTCTTCGTTTCTCTGTCTCTCTCTTCCTTTCTTTCTCTTTGTTTCTCTGTCTGTCTGTCTTCCTCTGTTTTTCTTCTTTCTCTCTGTTTCTCTGTCTGTCTGTCTGTCTTTTTCTTTCTCTTTTCTCTCGGTTTCTTTGTCTCTTTTTCTCTGTCTCTCTGCCTGTTTCTCTTTTTCTTTCTCTCTGTCTGTCTGTTTCTTTTTTTCTTTCCCTCTGTTTCTCTGTCTATCTCTTTTTTTCTTTCTTCTTTCTCTCTGTTTCTTTGTCTGTCTCTGTCTCTGTCTGTCACTCTGTAACCCTTTTTCTTTCTTCTTTCTCTCTGTGTCTAAAGATAAGTAGGAAAATAATGTTAATATTAAACAAGTAATAATGATCAGAAGAAGAATTAGAAGAAATAGAAGATAGTGATGATAATGACGGTGATGATGACGAAGAAACAAAAGAAGAAGAGATAGAAAAAGAAATCGAAAAAGAAATGGAATATAAAAAAACAGAATAAAATACCTAAAAAAATCGCATGTGTTCTTCCGTAAAAAAAAAACCCCTTCACTTGCACACCCCACCGGGATCAATTTAATTAATTGAACCACAGCAATTACACTCGTGACACATTAAAACTCTCGGTGCGCTCTCCTCACCGCAAACCCCATACACACACGCATGATAACTTTGCACTGTCACGCACACGCCATTCCCGCAGTCATCGCTAATTTTCCGCAGTCACTACATGATAATTTATTCATTTGTTTATCTATCTATCTACCTATCTATCTATCTGTGTATCTGTCTATCTATATTTATTTGTTTACATATCTATCTACCTGTGTCTGTGTGTGTGTCTATCTATATTCATTTGTTACGTATCTATTTATCTGTTTGTCTGTGTATCTGTCTATCTATATTTATTCGTTTGTTTTTTTCTTTTAATTCATTTAGTTGTTTATTGATATTTGCGATTATCTATCTATCTTTATCTATGTATTTGGTCGTTTGTTAGTTCACCTATTTCGTTATTTACATTTTTATCACTCGTTTTCCACTGATTCTTTTATTTTCAAGCTTTGGATTTACACTCGGGGTCCCTACAGACTTACCTGCATTCAGACTAGCATACCATTCACCAGACACTTAACGGAAACCACGCCTCGTATACACATACATCACTCGAATACATTTCCTCGCTTCTTTACTACCCTGGCTCACAACCATCGCTGGGGGTCCCGCATGCAAACCCTTCGAAGCGCCACGGAATATTCGTCATGAGGAATATCACCTCATGACTGGCAGTACTTTGAGCAAGAGCAGTAGGGTCTTGATCAATAATCAGCGCCACCCACTCTGAGGGCGTGCGCTGGGTCTGGGCGATGGGCGGGCGCGAGGGAGGGGTGGAGGGGGTTTGCCATCGCCGGGGCTGCTATGAGGGCTGCTTTTACTTTTACGACGACGACTACTACTTCTGCTTCTTCTTCTTCTACTACTTCTACTACTTTTACTACTACTACTACTACTACTACTACCACTACTACTACTACTACTATTTTTACTACTACTACTACTACTACTACTACTACTACTACTACTACTACTACTACTACTACTACTACTTTTACTAACTACTACTACTACCACCACTACTACTACTTCTGCTTTCTTCTTCTACTACTACTACTTATACTACTATTACTACTACTACTTCTGTTTCTTCTTCTTCTGCTATTACTAACTACTTCTACTACTTTTACTACTACTACTGCTGCTGCTGCTGCTGCTGCTGCTACTACTATACTCCTATTACTACTATGACTACTTCTAATGCTACTATTTCTACTACTACTACTATTCCTGCTACTACTCCTACTGTACTTCTAATACTCCCATTTCCACTACTACTACTACTACAACCACCGCTACTTCTAAACAATAGCAATAACTATTGGCACTGCTATGACTACTTCTAAAGCGGCTATTGCTACCACTGCTACCATTACTATTCCCAATATTTCTACGCCTACTCATCCTACTACTACTCCTACAGCAAATACTATCATTTCTACAACTCTTACTGCTACTACTACTACAACTATTACAGCAGCAAAAGCAACAACAACAACAACAACAACAACAGCTACTACTACTACTACTGCATTAATGATAACACAGCCACTGCATTAAGACTACAACTCTTTCTAATTTATCTTCTTGCTCCTACAGCCACTCCCAATTCCTCTTCATTTTCTTTATCTTACCTTCATTATCTTTACCTTAATATTTCTACCGTCATTATTGTAGCTACTATCAAACACGGTTACTACTACAATAACCACTGCTGCTACATATACAACAACTAATTATGTAAATGATTTTATTTTATGATGTATTTCACATTCTTTATTTCATGTTTTTTTATATATTAAAAAATAATGTTTTCTGCACCGGAAACGGATTAAAGAACAACATCAATAACAAAGACAACAGTAATAAACATGTAACATGTACAAATAACAGATATATCAAACCAGTAACGATATACAAAAAAAAAAAAAAAGAAAAGGAAAAAAAGAAGGGAAGAAGAAAGAAGAAAAAACACCCACCAATAAAAAAAATACAACACCAGTAACCGATAACAACATCCGTTCATGAAAATAACACCAATAATAGATATCAAATAGCAAAAACAACACCACTTATAACAGGTACAACACCACCTATGACGGATGCAACACAACCGTCTATAACAGGTACAACTCCACCACCTATAACAGATAAAACAACAGCACCATCAATAACAACTCACAAAACAACACCACCACCACCTATAACAGCCACAACAACCAATAGCAAACAACATTGCCATCAATAACGACCACCACCAAATCAATAACAACAACATCGCCACCAATAACCATCACCAACAATATCATAACGACCACCAACATCATCAATAATCAACAACATCGCAATAACAGCTAACAACAACATCAATAACGATGACCACCGCCACCAACATCATCAATAACAACAAATAACGCCTAACAACAACAACAAGAAGCACCACATCGGCGGCGCCCATTCCCCATCCATGACATCCTCCTCAACCAGTCTTGACCTCTCAAGTGTCCTTCACTTTCTCCTCCTCTATTGGGGCAGCACTCGGGCCTCGCTTCCCTGGACCATTCACACGCTCCCTTAGTCTCCCTTTCCTCCCTTTCTTGTGTCTATGTGGTCTTGGTCTCTCCCTTAAACGCCCTTTTCTTATGTCTTGTTTAGTCTTGGATTCCCATTTCCTCTTTTCCTTCAAGTACTCTTCATTCCCCTTAGCTCTCTTTTCTTACGTCTGTGTACTCTTGGTTTCCCCGTTCCTTCCCTTTCCTCTCCTTCCTCACTTACTTTTGGTCTCCCTTAATCCCCTTTCTTAGGTGTTCTTGGTCACCCTTTCCTCCCATTATCTCCATTCTCCTCTCCTTCCCCACGTACTCTTTGTCTCCCTTAACTCCTCTCTCTCTCTCTTTCTGCCTACCAACTTATCTACCTATCTCTGCCTACATACCTATCTACCTATCAATATATATCAATAAATACACAAATTCACACATACACACAGGTATGAATCGGCGTATACAGATGCATGTCTCCAACTGACCTCTCTGCCACGGCATTAACCTGTCACAATGCCGGGTGACCGCAACCTGCCGTTAATTGCACGTCCTGGAACCTGTCAACCCGATTTTGCACCTCCATTCATTCCCATTGTCGGGCGATTCTCGTGTACCTAATTTCTCTATCGTACTCCAGGCGTCGAGGGAACGTGCCGAGAGTGCCTACCTTCCCCGGTGAGCATCGTCAAGGGCCTCCTGAGTGTCAGGGTGCCAGCGTCAGTGCCAGTACACGTACCCCCGTTCCGCGATCCATTACGTCTGCTTCTTAATCGAGGACAAATGCCCAAGGGAAAGATGTAGTGAGTTTTTTTCCTTTTTTGTGCAATTTTTGTTCATCCAGATGACGTGGGTTCGCGATAACGAACCTAAGCTGGACGGTAATGAATGCCGCCACACACACACACATACACACAGGCACCAAAAAAATCGCCCAGCTATTAGTGCCAAATAGCGTGAATGCATAGGAGCGCCAGCGAGTGCGTGCAAAAGGAGAGACGTGGCGTGCTTGGCTTCCGCTGCGGAGGCGTCGGCGAGTCCGCGGGGCAGAACCATCTCTCACGCCTGATTACTTTCTACCTAATAATACAACGACCGGGGAATTACAGCCCGCGTAGGGGACCTCGACCCCCCGGGCGCTACGATGTACTTTCTTCAGCTATTGTTCCGTTTTTCACTGGGGCGCATTCCAGCACAGCGGCGGGGTAGGAGGGAGCGGGGTAAGGGGAGGGGGAGGGCGGGGTGAAGGGGAGGGTACGGGGTTGAGGGAGGGAAAGGCAGGGGAGGGACTAGGGGAAAGGAAGGGAGGAGGGAGAGGTAGAAGGCTGAGGGGGAGAAAGGCAGGGGAGGGATAGAGGGGAAAGGAAGGGGGTTGAGGAGAAGATAGAGAGGAGGAACAGAGGGAGAGAGAGCGAGAGTCTAAGGGAGAAAAAGCAAAGGAGAAACAAGGGGGAAAGGTAGGAGTTTGAGGGTATAGAAGCTTGAGAGAAATAGGGGTAGGGGAAGAAACATGAAGTAGCTGGGGTGGGAAGGGCAGGGAAGAGAAAGAAACGAACAGGAGATGGATAAATGAACAAGAAGATGAGGAGGAAAGGGAGACCCAAAAGTATAAAGACGAAAGAAAGGGGAATTGAGGAGACCAATAGTACAAGGACATGAGAAAAGAGAGCGAAGATGAACCAAAAATATATGAGGAATGGGAAGAAAGGGTAGACGAGTAAAAACAGAAGAAGAAGGAGAAAGAGAAAAGGGAAGAAAGAGAGAGAGAAGGAGAAAGAGACAGAAACAAAGAAAAGAAACATTTTCACATCAGATATGAAAGCAACTGATCACGAAAAGGAGAAAATATCAACCACAACAACCACACCAACTGCAACAACCACACCAACTATAACAACCACAACTGCAACAACCACAACTACAAAAACCACAACTGCAACAACTATAACTGCAACAACCAACTAACACAAAACCACACCAACTACACAACCAACCAACTACAACAACCACACAACTACAACAACCACAACTGCAACAACCACAACAACAGCCATAACTACAACCACAACCACAACAAAAGTAGCAACAGGACTTCAGCGTTCGGAACACCGCGTCTGGAAAAGCTGCTCTAACGAGTGATAAAATCAGCTGGTCAGAACGCCGGTGTTGCTCCTGGTTCTTATGAGGTTCTGTTCGCCTCGGAAATCCATTGGGGGAAAGAGAGACCATTGAGCAGCGAAATAAAGGATTGGGGTGAATTGCAAATAAGGGATAAGGAGATGAAGGAAGAAAGGAGAAAAGAGGGGAAGAAAGGAGAAGAGAAGAGACGAGATGAGAGGAAGGAAAGGAAGGAAGAGAGAGAGAGAGAGAGAGAGAGAGAGAGAGAGAGTGAGTGAGTGAGTGAGTGAGGAGTGAGAGAGAGAGAGAGAGAGAGAGAGAGAGAGAGAGAGAGAGAGAGAGAGAGAGGAGAGAGAGAAGAGAGAGATAGATAGATAGATAAGATAGATAGATAGATAGATAGAGATAGAGAGAGAGAGAGAGAGAGAGAGAAAGAGAGAGAGAGAGAGAGAGAGAGAGAGAGAGGGGAAGGAGAGAGAGAAGAGGAGGGGAGAGAGAGAGAGAGAGAGGGAGGAGAAGAGAGAGAGAGGGGGGGAGAGGAGAGAGAGAGGGAGGGAGAGGAGAGAGAGAGAGAGAGAGAGAGAGAGAGAGAGAGAGAGAGAGAGAGAGAGGAGAGAGAGAGAGAGAGAGAGAGAGAGAGAGAGAAGAGAGAGAGAGAGAGAGAGAGAGAGCGAATATGTAAAAGAAAGCCATGTACTCGGACAGAGAAAGAATTTACAGCCTGATTAATATTTAATTCACGAGATAAAGAGGGAACTTTATGCATCTACATTCCGCACACACACACCCATGAATACACACACATTCACATACATATATATCTATCTGTCTATCTATAGACAAAATGCATTAAAACAACCAAAGACAATACACTCGCGTCTTCGTACATGTTCCTGGAAACTTTCAGAACCGTAAAAACAATGCGATTCAATCCTCTTTCTCCTCCTGTTTTATATCCACTTTTGGCGGGAAAATGCCTGCTCTTTCTTCCCTTTTCTTCGGCTCTTCCTGCCTCCTTCCGCTCCTCTTGGGGCTGCGAAGGGATCTTGAGTTACGCCTCTTCCTTCTCAGCGGAATAGAGTGAAATAATGAACAATGGGGAAGAAAAGGGACGCCTGTCATTTCGCTTTTGTTTGTGGAATAAAAGAAGAAAAGTGGCGGGAATATGTTATGAATATGGGTTTGGATTCCATGCGTTCTTTTGTTATTCCTTTATGGTATTTATAGAAGCGTGTGCAGGAGGGGAGGAATATATATATTTTTATTGTATATAAACCACTTTTTTCTATTTAATATTATTGTAAGAAAATTTCTCAAGACCAAAATAATAAGAGAATAGTCAGAATACAAAATATGAATACGAATTCATGAAATAAGTTAATGAAATGGTCTTAAGTCTATCGATATGCAATGCTTAAGATTTTTTTTTATACTTATGCAATAGGAAGGTTTGGGTCCTTTCCTGGCGACCTTTCTCTCCCTTGAATGTTGCAGGGAGCAATAGATTGCAATTGATTAAGTTTTGATTATTTAAGCCTAGTTGAACGGTTCAAACGCGCCGTATTAAAGATTCAGTCAAGCAGGTAGGCTTCGAAATATGGCCAGAGTCACCATTCGAAAGACGAAGCATTATAGATGTGTTCGAGTATATGTGTGTGCTTTCGTGCGTGTACGTGTGGTGTGTGTAGTGTTTGTGTATGTAGTGTGTGTGTGTGTGTGCGAGTGTGTGTGTGTGTGTGTGTGTATGTGCGTGCGTGTATGTGCATGTGCGTGCTTTTGCGTGCATATGTATATACGTGCGTGCATGCGTATGCTTGTGCGTGCGTGCGTATGCTTGTACGTGTGTATGCCTGCGCGTGTGTATGTGTATAAGTATCAAAGTACCTTGAAAACAACCGCAACTATTTCCCAACGACTGGAGACCACCGTTCGGCCGTCCAACTACCCGAATCAGAGGTGATTGTGACCATTGCCACTCACGAAAGGGAGATCTGAATAATACACATGAACACTGCTTGCTTTACACGCGGACAAAACATACACGCAAAGAGGTATGCGCGTTTACACACAGGTATATTGACATTTTCCCCCTTTCTCTGTGCCTCGATCATTCATTCCTTCACTCCCCCCCCCATTGGTATTTTGTTTCCACTTTTTCTGTCTATTTGTTCGTTCTCCCTTTGTTTATTGTTCTATTGACATTTGAATTTTCTGATTTATTTTTTGTTTTAATTCGTTTCTTTCTAAAATTTATTGCATTGTCTTCCCATTTATATTCCTCCATACGCTTTCTTATCCACGTCCATCTCTCTATTTATCTCTTCTTTTTCTCTGTCTACGGTTTCATTCTCCTTTCCTTCCCACTCCCCCTCCCCCATTTTCCCCACCTGCACTTCCCCTCCTGTTCTCCCTCTCTCTTGCTTTTACCCCCCTCCTGTTCACCTCCTCCTGCTCTCTCCTCCTGCCTGTCACGCCCAGCTCTCACTCCCCCTCACTATTTACCACGTCTGACTATAGCGAGAACCCACAAACCTCATTTAAACACATGAGTTTTAGTCACGCAGGTAAGGGGGGGGGTGTTTAGGAGGGGTAAAATGATGGATGGGAGGATGGAGGGTAGAGGAGGGGGCAGGGAGATGGAGGGAGTAGAAGGGAAGGGGGTCGATGGGAGGGAGGGAAGGAGGAAGGGTTAGAGGGAGAGCGAGATATAGAGATATATAGACAGGCAGACAGGTAGACAGATATACAGAGAGAAATAGACAGAACTTTAGAATGTCAATCAGATGTGGACAGATAAACACGCGTAGATCCCTTGGTAATATATTGACAGGAAAGATCATGATACACGAGGGTCTGCACTGACATGCATCCATCTTGTACCGCAGTGCGACTGAATTGTCTTAAATAATAAAAGTGTTGCTCTAGATGGATCATTGTTCATTACACTTTGTCCACTGATACATTGCACTTATAACACACAACGCATCCCCCTCCTCGCGTTCATAAGCCTTTAAACGGGCAGCAATGCCATGGGAACGTCTCCTAGAGTCATAACTTCTGGGGTGATGACGCCTCCGTGGGCAGGGAGAACCTCGGGCTGGGTGGCTGGGGACATCATCGCTGGAACGCTTGTCTTCTACAGGTGCAAGAGGTAGAGTGGGCACAACGCGAAGGAACCGACGAATTCTCTAAAGCACTTGTCCTGAAGGCGCCCGAAAGAAGGTAGTCGCGGCTCCGGCCAAGTCCCATGGCTACAGCTGCTTTGTATCCGGACGTGTGAGCCAATCTGCAGTGGCTGTCGAGGTCTGGCTGCGCGGCGATCACACCTTCTATCTTCTGGAGCAAAAATCGGCCTGTGGGCTGGAACACAAGGACGTATAGCGTGTCCAAACAAAACCTGTGCAGGGGAACGGCCATCTTGCCGTGGTGTATGACGGTTCCAATCCACGGTCGAAATCTTGCGTTTGTGATATCAGAGTTGATACAAGGCCACCATACAGTCTGTCGGGTTTTGTGGCCTCCACGCCATGATGGCTGCTTTGCAGGCCTAAACTTCTTGGCAAAGGGAAGAAGGAAATACGATAGGGGTCCAACAAGGATGAACTCCTCGTCGTGGTTCAAACTGTCACGTTCCTTCCAGCACGGGAGCAGGTCAGGGTCTAATTCCTCATGGTTGGCAAGGAAACCATGAGTCGCTTTGTCGAGGAGCTTGATGTACACCGAATTATCATGGGCTGCTGTGCGCATCTTGTCAAGCACCAAGTCACTTTTCTGCATCGTTCCTGACTCTGCACTCTGTGAGGGGCACTAGAGGTCTATGGTGCGTCATGAGGATGAAGTCGGGCACACCGTGCAGGCAATAGTTGCACTTCATCAATAACCGAGGTGACTACCACTAGTTTTAAGCCAATTGTGGCATATCTCGCCTCAGCGTCTGCCAGAGACCAGGAACCACAATGTATTAATCGTCATTCTCCAGGAGGACGTCACTACCACAATTACGCACAGTGCTTTCCGTCAAGGGATGTTACTATGTACTCTTCGCCTGTGGCCGCAAAGCCCACGGGTCCACGGCAGATGTGGAAACGACCGTAAGGGGTGATGAAGGTTGTTAAATGTCGGTCTTGCTTCTCTAAAGGTATCTGCCAATAGCCGTTGTTTTTCCGCCGTTGTCATCTCGTCTGCCTGTTGCCGCCATATTTCCATCATTTGCGACATTATTTTCAAGGACATTATTAGCTGGCCGTGATTCTGGTGGCGACGTCGAAGAAGGAGACAGCGTGACGTCCTCTTGTGTAGCAGCTGTTTTTGTCTTCTTAGGCACTTTAATAAATGTCCTGGGTTAAATATTTAAGTTCTTCGAGTGGTGGCTCGGGCCTTTAAATTCCGGCCGCCGCGACGTCTGAAATGCTGGGCACAGTTGGCCAATCCTGGGGCTCGACGTCACGAGGGGGAGGAGCCTCCTCTAACTGACTGAGGTGCCGCGAGAACACCAGTGAAGCTCTGCCCATGACTACGATGTCGGAAATAGTAGAACAACAGCATTCCCTGGTCAAAATACACTACAAGTCATTCAGGCGCCTCACAACAGGATAGTTACTGAAAACAAGGAAATTGCATGCACAGTCACAGACACCCACTGCGGCATACGCATGTGGGTGTCGCAGAATGTATATCAG
>NW_020868640.1:597452-610151 GCF_003789085.1 Penaeus vannamei | reverse complement strand
CTCTCTCTCTCCCCTCGTCATCTCTCTCTCTCTCTCTCTCTCTCTCTCTCTCTCTCTCTCTCTCTCTTCTCTCTCTCTCTCTTCTCTCTCCTCTTCTCTCTCTCTCTCTCTCTCTCTCTCTCTCTCTCTCTCTCTCTCTCTCTCTCTCTCTCTCTCCTCTCTCTCTCTCTCTCTCTCTCTCTCTCTCTCTCTCCGCCAAAATGGGCTCGCTCTCATACAACAATGGATCTGCTACACCATGACTTGCTGATTTGATTGTTTTCTCTTTATTGCTAGTTCCGTTTTGTCCCCGTGTGCTTGTATCGTTCTATCTGTCGCTGTAGAAATGCATACTTTCATTTGCGATTGTCTGTCGGGAAACAATTTTTTTCCTTGGCATACTTTTTTCATTATATGCCATATCCCTCTCTTCTCTCTTTAACCCTCTATCCTATCCACTCTTATCTTTATCTATGGTTTATTCATTCAATGTCTGTTCAGTATCTCCTACCTCCACTGGGCCACGATTTACCAGATTCATAGTATTGATAATTGTTTTTTATATTGTGAAAAAGGGATGAAATAAAATTTAGTAGAGATTATGCTATCTGTTTTAGCCATTTTTGAATTTGGTGCTTGATCTTTCCTTCTGCGACTAATCAATTATTTAAACAGTCCTTTTATCACACTGTAATTAACCTAGATTATTGTTTGATAACACCTGACAATGATTATTTTCTGCCTGAATGCTACGTTGCAAAATAGTAACACGAAATGCCTCTCTACTGTTGACCAGTACATTCTAGCACATTCCACGCTGCACAAGCATGGTCTGCCAAAACCATGAGAGGCCGGGAAGACCTGATTTAAGCTTTAATTGTTAGATTAAATCGTTTATCGCCCGATGTTCACACGCGTGGATACAATCTAGAGTATTTGTAATTGTCCCTAAGAAGTTATCTTCAGAATATACTCTACATGACAGTACAATGGTAACGCCAGAGGCAGAACTTATAACGTCGACATTCATAGAAGTACATTTTCCTCAACTAATGATGCAACAATGTTGATAAACCCACATGGAAATAATGCTGCAGAAGCAAAGTCTGGCAACTTCACAACCACGTGATGTACGCTGCCAGATGTACAACGCTGTGATTACTTTTCACACCGAAGTTACTGATTATTAGACCTGGGATCATTGATGGTTTTAATAAGTCCTAAATAATCTAGTGTACACGAATCATAAAACACACTTCAAGAGAATATGCATTATCTACATCATGGAACCTACTTTCTTGCCAAAAATCGCAATTGTGCTTTTCAGGACATGTCATGAAAGAGGATATTTTCCAATATTTTTGCGGATCAATGTAATTATTTCAAATAATCGTCGAAAGAGAGAGAAGAGAGAGAGAGAGAAGAGAGAAGAAGAGAGAGAGAGAGAAGAGAGAGATCGAGAGGAGAAGAGAGAGAGAAGAGAGAGAGAGAGAGAGAGGAGGGGTGGGGGGGAGAGTGCACGCAATGTGTACGCACGTTACACACACACACACACACACATCACAACACACACACACACCACACACACCACACAACCACACACACACACACACACACACACACACACAAACACACCAACGACACCACACACACACACACAGACGGGAGAGATGACGACAGACAGAGGAGAGAGAGAGAGAAGAAGAGAGAGAGAGTAGAGAGAGAGACGAGAGCGGAGAGGAAGAACGAGAAGAAGATGAAAGAGAGAGAGAAGAAGAGAGAGGAGAGGCGAAGCCCGGTGGCAAGCACGAACCCCGCGCAGCACAAGCCGCACGACGGCACCCGGGACGACGACAGCACCCGGCGCAGAGAGGCGCCGGAACCGAGATGAGACACGAGACGACAGAGAGAGAGAGACGAGGAGATTAGAGAGACGAGAAAAGAGAGAGAACTAAGAGACGCAGCCTATAACAAGAACCCTCCAGCTGAAAGTATACAGATCAAGGTTAAGTGGATCACCGACCTACCACTGTGTGCTTTGACTTAATAGGAATTATTTTAGGTGTTATTTACATTCTATTGTATTACTAATGGCTTCGGAAAAGCATATGCATGTGTGGTGTGTGTCGTGCAACGCTTGTTGGTTTGTTTATGTATGTGCGAGTGATATTTGTGCGTAAGTTTCATACATGTGTATGTGTTGTGTGTGTGTGTGTGTGTTGTGTGTGTGTGTGTGTGTGTGTGTGTGTGTGTGTGTGTGTGTGTGTGTGTGTGTGTGTGTGATGTGTGTGTGTGTGTGCGTGCGTTGTGACGTGTGTGTGTGTGGTGTGTGTGTGTGTAATGTGTGTGTATGTGCTATAAACATATAATACACTTAAATTACACAGACACACACACACACACACACACACACACACACACAACACACACACACACACACACAACACATACATATAATATATATATATATATGTGTGTGTGTGTGTGTGTGTGTGTGTGTGTGTGTGTGTGTGTGTGTGTTTGTGTGTGTTGTGTGTTTTGTGCGTGCGTGTGTGTGCGTGTGTGCGTGCGTGTGTGTGTGTATAATGTATACATATAATGTATATATGTATATGTACAAAGATATACACTTGCATGTATTTATCCTTCAATATGTGTGCAAAAGAAAAGTATATACGTGGCGATCCAAGTGACGGACTGTGAACGTATGCCATCCTATGTACGTACGTTCATGTAGGTTTTCCACTCGCCTTACTCGGGTGTGACCTCACTAGTGTTGACATATCATGAGCATTCTTTTGACGATGTTTGCATTCTAAACTACATTAGAGTTCATCATCTAAAAAGCTTAATCTAAAGTGGAATCATGATACTTCAGTGTGTATGGGTTTTTAATTAAAGCAATTACGTTCATAAATGGCAAAGTCTTGCACGGAATGTGTTTAACGAGCAAACGTATATGGATTTGACATTACTGTTAAACATACATATTTGAAAAGTAATGTGTCATAAATAAAAATTAATAATTTCACTGAAATAACTCCTAGGGACATTTATCCATATTTTAGCGTAATAGATGGCAACATTTGCGACCACGGGACCCCCTGACAGTGTCTCAAGGTGCCACCCGCTGTATTTTTTCCTTAATATCTGTAGTTCGTCGAAGATTACTTCACAAACTACAAGAGATTCTGAGCGACAGGCATTTGTATGTGTAGTTGTAGTGAACGCGAAAAATGAATGGCGCAGTCTGGTTAAGAGCGAAAATGGGGTTCAACAAGTACATGAAGCGTGTACTACCATTAGACGCGGCAACTCTCATGGACCGCAACGGCCTTCACTCGGCGCATTTGACGGTAGAGCTTCCTGCCCATGAATTTCTCTTTTATTGAATATATTCACATTAATAATAACGTTCCTTGTCTCAACTAAGACATGGATAATGAGAACAGTAATTGTTTTCGGAATATAAATATATTTTTAAAATGCAGATGATTCATACGGAAACATACGAGCCATGCTAAATAATTCGAATGCGCCGACAGGTGACGGACTGGCGTGATCCCGGCCGTGTCCATGTCGCTCCCGGACTCCCGTACCCGGCCGACGCCCATACAGGGATTACGCTCTTTGGAAATGCAGCATCACTATGCGATTATTCAACCATGCTTTTAGTAATATGAGGGGGAGCATATAAGGTGCATCACCTAGGAACCATACGGAATGTATGGTGCTGTAGTTGCTAATTATGTTTGGGACTACATTGTTTCACTACTTTGTGGTAAAGTTTAACATTCAACATTGAAGTATCACAATTTACTATTATGCAGAAATACCAACACAACAAATAGAATACTTATCCTGCCAAATAAAATTATTAATCCATTTTATACTATATATACTTCCCTTGATATTAAACACACTGCTGATTTCTGTGTTTGTTATTACCTAGACAACAGTTTCATCAATATTTTATAATCGAGGAAAATAATCCAGTATAGCTAATTACCCGATATTCTTGCGAAGTAATATATTCCTGTAAATTATTCATCTTACCGATTTCCAGGAGAGAGATTAGATATATGTTATCAGTCGTATGATATTTACTGAAACATGCAAAATACTGCAGGCCAAAACATGTATCTGTGTCCAGAACATGTACTGCCGTATCTCTATTTTTGAATGAACTCTCCCGACTGCGCACAGGTTAGGCTAAAGGGTGTATGTCGTTAGGCCTATTTCTCCACACATCAGACGCATCACGTAGGCCTCTTCAGACGGCACTAGCTCTTTCTCAAGTTATCTATCCGTCTCATCAGTGCGTGTGTTTTGGGCATCTGTATTTGCGCGTTGGTGTAAGCTTCGATTTGACCAGACTTGTATATTGTGTCATACGAGTATATGACGCATTACGATTTCCTTAAAAATTTCATCGAAAAATCGGAAATATTACCTAAAGAATACCAAGAAACGCGTCGTACATATACACTGCCTACAGGAACCAACTTTCATTTCCTTTCCTGATATGTAAGAGATAGCGAAAAGGCAAACAAAGCGACAGATATAGCTTGATAAACAAAGGTGAGGAAGTAGCATAGTAGGGCATAGTTTTATGAGTCTACTGTTTGTTTACGGTCAGATAGAAATTACACTTTCACACGCTGGCGATATCAAATTCAGTGGGATGAAGAGCCGACGGGAAGGAACCTCTGATGGTCGGTTACTAAGCGGGGTAGGGGGACCGAGGGGAGGAAGGTATGGGGAAGGGAAACAGTGGTCAATGCGAGAAAAGGGGAGTCAGAAAAGAGGGTGAGAAAGCGGACATGGAAGAGGGTGAGTGAGGTGTGGGAATCCAATGTACGGCAAGTGTTTGGTTATGAGAAAGGGTTCTGAGTGAAGGTGGGAGTGCCTCGATGACAAGAGAATAGAAGGGTGCATTGCATTTTACCTTTCTGGATGCAAGGGGAAGAAAAACGTTTGGAAATACACACAATAAAGTGATTTTTAGTGGAGTCTGAGTAATAAAATAAAAAATTATACATATCGAAAATAAAATTAGGATGTAGCAGTTTTTTGGAAGTTAGTGTCTTGAAGAAAGACCTTTCTTGTTGTAGGGGAAGTTGTATGAGAAGAATGCACTTGTAAACAACAGTAGCAGAGCAGGAATGCACGGCGGTTGAGGGATAATGACTGTGATGATGGGGCTATGAAATGTATAAAAAAGGTGGAAAGGAAGTGGGAGAGAGCGAACCAGGAAGAGATTAGACCTGAAGAAAATATGTGCGAGGGAGAGAGAATAAAGAGTCTGGGGTCGCCCAGCTGCCGAGGGGTCGGGGAGTGGTCAAGGGAAGGAGGACTAGGAAGAAGGGGGAAGAAAATGATGGGAGAATAGTGCATACGGGGACAGATGTAGTCAATAGAGGAGTGGGAGTGGTTGGCTAGGGATGACCGAGAAGGTTGGTTGGAAGGGGAAGGGTTAAAGCAGTTAATAGAAGAATTCTCATGCGTTAGCCACCCAGCAAGCGCGACAGATTTAATAGCTGAAGCTTAGGAAGGTGTCGTAAAATGTATGGAACCATGAAGCAAAGTAGAGTGGGTGTAAACTATGTACACATGTAACGTCTAGACAAAGAACCAGAGGGTTGACTAGGAAAAGTTTATCCTTTGTCTAGCGCTTATCGTCGGGAACAAACTCCGAGATGAACACTATTAGCAATCATTGCCAATCGGTTAGGATTGTGCACCGCAGCACCCCGAACATGACGCCGGCTCCCACTTCATGCCCCGCAGCCATGAAGATAAACCAGGAAAGTAACACCATACTTCCCAACGAAACGAACTGAGTACATAACAGTTACTTCTGTATACGTAATGCCATCTTTCTGCTACGGGTGGCAAAATTATGGTCAACTAATCTGGGAGAAAATGTATTCTCAGATCCTCCCCAAAGGCGTTGGAGCAAATTTCGACATCTAAAATACTTGTATTGTGTTCGATATCAAGTAATCTTACTACGATATCAACACACCAATGTTTCTCCCAGGTCAGCCTGAAGAATCCGCCGTCGCTGGGACACTTGCCAAGAGAGGCCATACTAGTTGATACTAGTGTGGCGCCTGCTGACTCATTATCTGTCAAAGCCGCCCGCTGATTGGCCGACGAGCTCATGACGTCACGCAGTCTGACTTACCCTTGTGTAATGATGAGATTGCATTTACGCGCCCGTACTCTTCTGTCCCTTTATGTAATAAAACAACATTCGGATGGACTCAAGTTCATGGCATCCGACGTTTTACATGATTAAGATATTCTTGGGACTAATTTTTTTTTCCCCGTGGCGTTCGTCTAAACAAAGGAACGCTGTTCCGTAACTAAACATTCGGGAATTCCCATCTATTTCATTCTAGGAAACAGCGTGTACGTGCTAAATAGACTATGTAGTGTCTATCATCAATTCAGGGAAATATCCTGTTTAGCAACAACATTTTTGGAGAATACATAATAGTCATACAAACTGGAATATCCCACGGTGAATCACTATTCGGAGAGTAGCCATTGCATATCACCAGACTAGTCAATATGGCTACCATGGTACATGGTCTCATGGTTCTTCATGGTATCTTTAAGGTATATGCTCTTAATCTTCATTTTTATTTTCCGACTCTATGTATAACCAAGATCATGTCACCTTGACAAACCAGTGAATATTCACATCATGCCATCCACCAGCCTATAATAAATAAACTTCGTAATAAACAAAATCAACTTTTGCTTTTTATCTATAAAAAGACCATGTCCACCTCACTCCATCTTTAGAACTATAAACAAATACTCCTCCTCTCCTTCCCCTCCCTCTGCAACCCCTCCCTCCGTCCCTCCCCCAACAAAAAATGAAGGGGCACCCACAGCAAGAATGCAAGTGCGCCGTGGCAGACAGGACAAGGAGAGGCCACAGCTCTGTCCCGGTTACGAGAGTCTAACCTACAAAGTGACCGGCGGGCGAGTCACGTGTTGCTAAGGGGTGGACTGTGGCTTCTGCACCATGCGAATGGGAACTTCCTCCCATAGCTGTTACGGTGCTTGCCTAGTTTGTATTTACTGTTTATAGGTGTGATATCACTGGTGGCAATGGCGATAGCACTAGATGGTAGCAATGAGAGCTTTACTGATACAAGTAACAATTGTATTAATGTTGATGTAATTGTGATACCGATCATTGTAATACTACTACGATATACTGAATAACGATACTCCAGAGGTGTGCACAGCGAGCGGTTTTATCACAACTTAATACTAACTTCCTCCCATACACTAGCTCTTGCGGTTTCGTCTGTTATTGTTTTTTTTTGTGTGTGTGTGTGTATGCATGTAATTACATGATTTAAAAGTATGAAACAGCAACCGTTAATTATGATAGCAGTGGAGTATCGTTTTGAACACGAATACTGATAGTTTTTGTGTTCAGTAATACTAATACTAACATTAATGATAATGATAGTGACTCTGAAAACACATTTATTTCTTATTCTCATCATTATCATAAATGATAAATAGATAAATAGCTAAGCTACAACGGTAACTGAGAAGAGGATAACGATACACATTATGAGGATGCGAATAATAATTATTCATATTATCATTGTAGTTTTTATCTTTATCGCCATCTGTTATTATTGTTATTGTTATCACAATTGTTATCACTACTATCACCATCGTCATCTTCACAATTACAATCGTTATTTCTCGTTATCTCCATCATTAAAATCTGATTAATGTCATTATCAGTGATTATGATTTTGTGTGTTTGATAACTGGAAGACCGGTAAGGAAGTGCTCAAATAAAATAACCAGACCGATAGTGATATATGTTCAATAAAAAAAACATGAAGGTAATAGATTAGTGCAGTGATAAAATGAAGATAGAATGCCATTGTAAAATGTACGCGGCTCGCCCTCAGAAGTCAGTGTCAGTCTGTATATTGATACAACTACGTCATCTCATTATAATGAACACACCCCCTGTGGTATTTGTGTTCCTTCCAGCACACGACCAAGAATGTAATAAGGGCGGCGTGACGTCACAGCGCTTGGACTTCCCGGTTGACTGAAGAGCAGCAGGTAACGGCGGAGAACGGCGTGACGTCACACTCTCTGGTGTTCCCGGTGGTGTGGTCTGACTCGAGCCCTCTGCCTGGGTGGAAACGGATGCGTTGTGTGGCTGCAACGTCATTCGGAGTCTCGGGAAGAGTGAGAGAGTCCATACTGCAATGTTTATTTGCTTTAAACATCCATTTCCCCCTTTTCTCTGAAGGATAGAGGAAGCCGGCTGTCAGGCAGGAAAGCGTGACGTCATACGCGGGTCGACGTGGGTACCACTGATGATCGAGCTGGTGCCGTCCTTCTATCCTCGCACCCCGTGCCCTCCCACCCATAGCCAGCCCCCTTCCCAACCCCCCTCCTTCTCCCAAGTGGTCCCCTTCTTCCCTCCACTCCCGCCTCCCTCCTCCTCCTTCCTCGCCCTCACCCCACCCTCGGCCGTCCCCTCCCTCTCCTTCTCCCTCCCTCTCCCTTCTCCCTCCCAGGCCGCCGTACACATCCACCGTCTTATGAGTTCGCCTGTCTCCACCCGAAGTCGTCTCGCCCCGATTTAGTTCGCCAGAGTGAGTGAGTGAGTGCCAGATTTATCTAACATGTGACAAATTATGAGTGGCAGGCCCCGCCATGATATGATATAAACACCTTAGCCTAAGGCATAATTTATTCACACATTTCGCAATTCTGACACTTAAAGCCAAAACTAAACATTGCACTGGGAATACAGCACGCACAAGACCCTTGACTGTTCTTATAAAACCAGAAATCCCACGTTAGATCTTCACGTCGAGACATGCTCCCTCTCCTTCAGTATCCGGACTAAGAGTCGCCGGCCTTTGTTAGGTTCAGCTGACCACAGCGTCTGCGAGGGAAGGAGGGGGAGGGGGAGTGTGGCCTTTGAGGGAGGGAGGGGGGGGGAAGTGGGGGTTACGGGGAGAGGAGAAGGAGGAGGGGCTTGGGGGGAGGAAGAGATGGTGGCAAACCAGACTACGGGGGAAAAGGGAGAGGGGGGGAGGGGGAAGGAGAGAGGGAGGATGTTTTGAAGAAATGGCTGTGGGCAGGATGGCCTTTGGCTAGTTTTTGTTTCAGCCTTTGTATGT
This sequence comes from Penaeus vannamei, assembly GCF_003789085.1. Lineage (NCBI taxonomy): Eukaryota > Metazoa > Arthropoda > Malacostraca > Decapoda > Penaeidae > Penaeus > Penaeus vannamei. The sequence goes on along the minus strand of NW_020868640.1, from coordinate 600,978 downwards.
TTTACTTGAATTATATAAGCTCAATCCAGAAAAAGGGAAATCTCAGAATCAGCTACCTACTTACGGCTTAAGGAAGTTCTTGAAAGAAAATAAGGAGGAAAATATGACAATTATTAGACGGAAATATGAAGTCGACCGTGATGAAGGGAAACGGAGATGGATATCAGGAGGAAGATTTAGTCACTGTTGACAGAATGAGATAATGTCATCGCAAAGGATGCCATAAAACAGCAGTGAACGACTTGGAAGAAAGAAGGAAGAAACTGACTGGCTACTTGCGAATAAGGAAGAGAAGGAAAATCAAGAAAGAAGGACGAAGCGAGGGTGAGCCGTGGGCATCTCGAGTTCACTTCCGAATATTGTCTGACCTCTTTTGTTCTGCAAAAAATAATAAATAAATAAATAAATAAAAAAGTTACGTCATCTCACCACGTTGTCCTTTGTGTGAAACTGATATAAATATCCTATTTAATTCCTCGTTTCTCAGTGCTTCACTGGACTGCATTCTCACAAAAGTAAGCACGATGTCATTTAATATCGATTGTATCCCTACAATAAATGTCTCTAGAGAGAGATGTATTGTCCAGTTAAATAAAATAATAATCGCGTTCTCAGAAAATGCAAGCGGTTATATGTCTCTTGTAAGTGAAAATCACCTTTTCATCACTAAATTGCTTAAGCTAATAAGGGCGTCACACCTCGTTACACTTTACCAAGATAATGCTATTTATGGTCATACACTCTGCTTGTCCCTCAGCCATAAACTCGCCAGAACACCTTTTTTTCTTTCTTCGGGATAACGTGGTCGACCTTCAGGCTGAAGACGTAATGTTGGAATTATGTTCCGTTATCGTTTTTCTTAAGGGCTGATTACGTACACGTTTGAACATGTTTATGTTTTTTATCATTAGTGAAAGGGTTTATAAGATGACTATAAGAAAATGGAATACGCAGTGGTAGTATAAATTATGGCATTTCTTTAAGATAATGCCGTCACTAGTCATTCACATTAACCCCTGAATTGAAGTTGTAGTAACGAGTACTTAGAATTTCATCTCCTAGTGACGTCATAAAGCTAAGTAACCAGCATGTACACTCGACCTTACACCCACATTACCTCCACACATGCTTGAGTCACACACACACACAGACACACGCACACACACAAGCACAAACGCAGACACACGAACACACACACGACACACACACACCACACACACACACACACACACACCACACACACACACACACACACACACACGCACACACACGCACACACACACACACACACAACACACACACACACGCACACACTCCTACTACACCTCGCCCACAGAAGTGTTTTCCTCCCCCCTCCACAGTGGTCTGTTACAGGTTACTCTCTTCATTTATCTTACCACGAATAGGAATGACCTAATAATTTTACAAGAACGCGTCCTCCACCGCTTCATTCACAAACTTAACTCGATATTTCCTCCAAAACACGTTTCACGAATGCAAGTGATTTCATATGCATAAGATGTGTACTGTGGTAATTAGCAATGCTGGGGCTTCATCTACACTAATATAGTCTTGTATAAGCACCTCTAACGGCGACCAACTTAGCCTTTGACTTGGTGTATCGCTTTCACGCACATAAACGGAGAAAGCATCCACCCCAAATACGCCCATAGTGAGCAAACCACATATCTCTGTGCAGTCACGCATCCCTGTTGCCAGACTCTTTTTGGCGAACGCAATGTTTGTGAAAATATCATAGCTTTCCCTTTAATTAACGGTCTGCTATATTCATGATTTTGTCCCTTGCAAATTGTCAATAACATTTCATTTACTTTTACACCGATTTGCCTCACCCGCCCCTTTCCAATAACCTGTACGCCGTTTGTGCTCGAATTTTACAGCCCCGCTTCGCCCAAATGCATATTACTTCTCGATCCGCAGCCGCCGTTTATTTTCGTTTAGGAATTTTCCGTGCACCTTTCCTCCATCTAAAAATAATAATGATAATAAAAATGAGAATGATGAAAATAATTAATGATAATAATAGTAATAATAATAACTAATGATGATATGATAATAATATTATGATGATGATAATAATAATGATAATGATAATATTAATGATAATAATAATAAAAATAATCATGGTAAAACTAATAATAATGCTAATGATAATAAAACGGCAAAGGAAAACATAACCTTATCCTCCTATCCGCTTCCTCATCCACACGCTTAGCCTTGTTTTCCTCTTGAACCTCACCACCCCTCCCTTCCCCCCCTTCCCCCCACCCCTCTTCTCCTCTTCCTTCTCATTCTCTCTACCGACCCACCAATCCCTACCCCTTCCCCCCCTCCTTCCCTTCCCTTCTCACATCACCCACCCTCCCCCTCCCTCCTACCCTTCCTTTCTACAGATCCCTCCCGTATCATTTCTCTCCCTTAACCCTCAACCCTTCCCGTCTCCCTTTTCCCTCACCCTTCTTCTTTCTCCATCTCCCTTTCCCCTTACCTCTCCCTCTCCCGTCCTCCCTTTCCCGACAAATCTACCGCCCTCACCCCTCCCACCTCCCCTCTCTTTCCATACCTCCCTACCTCCTCACCTTCCTCCCTCCCCTCCTCCCTTCCCTACCTCCTCCATCCCTCCTCCCTCACCCTCCCATCTCCCTTCTCCCATCCCTACCTCCCTCACCCCTCCACTTCTCTTCTTCCTTACCCTACCTCCTAACCCCTCTCCCCTCACCCTTCCCACCTCCCTTCCCTACCTCCCTCACCCTCCACCTCTCCTTCCTCCCATCCTCCACCTCCCCCTACACCTCCTCACCCTACCTCCCTTCCTCCCATCCCTACCTCCCTCACCCTCCCACCTCCCTCACCCACCCCTCCCTCCAACCCCCCCCCCCCTCCGAGACATTCCTGGCGGCAGTAACAGAGACGCCCTCAGGCTCCCCGACGCAGACAGCCGACGGGGGAGTAGAAACCGCGCCGCCACCGCCACCTTCCCGGAGATGGCTCGGTCCCCCTTGTCTCTCGGGGAACTTTCTTCTGGTGGCGGAACTTTCTAGCGCTCGCCTCGCTCTTGCTTTGGATTCGTCACTGGCGCTTTGGTAGTAGCTGTAGTAGTGTTTTTTTTGGTTGTTTTTGTTTTTGTTTTGTATAATTTGGAATGTTGTTGTGTGTTTTTGTTTAGTAGTAGTAGTATTTTTTTGTGTTTTTTTTGTTTTTTTTTTTTTTTTATTTAGAATGTTGTTTGTGTGTTTTTTGTTTAGTAGTGGTAGTGGTGTTTTTCCTGTTTATTTTTAAAATGTTATTGTTTAGGTGTTTGTTGGTTGGTTTGCTTCAGCCTTTGTTCCGTTTGTTTATTTATTTTCATTATTTATTTTTGTTCTTTTTTTGTTTTGTTTATCCATATTTGAATTTTTTCTTAATCTTTCCTTCTGTTTGTTTTGTTTATTTGTTCATCTAACTGGCTGTCCAGCATCGCTTTTGAGTGGCGTGTCCGTTTCCAAATTTTTTTGTTCTGTTTTTT
>NW_020868640.1:582452-587452 GCF_003789085.1 Penaeus vannamei | reverse complement strand
TTTCTCTCTCGTCTTCTCAGTCACAGTAGTCTACTTCCAGAAGCCTCTAGACTGGTTTCGCGTGTTGACTTATCTTGCTTACTCCCCCTTTCTGGAACAGGTGTGAACAGGCATCGCTTCCTATAAAAATAATGCCAGTATGATAGGCATGCATACTTTTACATGGCGATGGGGGATATGGAAGTGTAACTGCACTAATAAATAGATGATACAGTCTGAGTTACAGGTCACTACGCGCGGTTTTCCCCCAAGACGAAGAAGCAGTGCATGATTATTTTCTAGAACGGTAGCCACTTGTATGAACTCTACACTCTGTAGTGCGTGTAACTGCTTGCGTTTATTATGTAAAACACAACAAAATAGAATGTGCAAAACGTATTTTACGTTTTGGAATAATTGTTTGTAAATAAGGCTGCCGGCGAGATATAGCACTCTTATGACGTCATCACACGACTAGACGACGTCAGCTCGATGCCAGATTCGCCGGCTGAGAAAAGTCTGACGGTCTGAGACTGAGTACCGGGAATCCACACCGTCCACTCAAACCACTTTATCTTCTTACGCACTTCTCTCTTCCACTTTTTCCCCCTTTCTTCTCCTTTCTTCTCCTTCTGTATTTTGCCCCCCCCCCCCCTCTCTTCTCTCTCTCTCTCTCTCTCTCTCTCTCTCTCTCTCTCTCTCTCTCTCTCTCTCTCTCTCTCTCTCTCTCTCTCCTCCTCTCTTCTCTCTCTCTCTCTCACACACATACACACACACATATACACAAACAAACACTCCCACACACACTCTATGTCATTTCTCTTTCTATGTACCTTTTTCACCCTCCCAGGATCAGCATTCACATCAGTCTCAATACACAGTAATTCTTCACTTCCTCCTAGGCATCCTCATTACTAATCTCACACTCATTCCCCCCCTCCCCTACCTCACCTCCCTCCCCCCTCTTCCCTCCCATCTCCCCTCCCCTCCCTCCCCCCCTCCCCCACCTCTCCCCTCCCCTCCCCCACCTCTCTCCTCCCCTCCTCTTCCCTCTACCCCACCTCTCCGGTTTCGTCACGTGCACTTTGCGTGCTACGTGATAGGTTATCGCCGTGGATATGGTGGCTGGAATTGGTCGTCGATGCTAAGCTGTGGTTATTTGTGGAGACGTCTTAGCATTTGTTTACTGAGTCAAGCGTGTGTATACTTCTGAATATATGTAATTGAGACATAAAAACGGAAGATACACAGGAAAAATTATAAAATAAATTAATGTATGCTGTCTGTGTGTGTTTGTGTGTATGTCTATGTGCGTGTGTGAGAGGCAGACACACACGCACATACTGAGAGAGAGAGAGAGAGAGAGAGAGAGAGAGAGAGAAGGAGAGAGAGAGAGAGAGAGAGAGAGAGAGAGAGAGAGAGAGAGAGAGAGAGAAGAATAGAATTACAAAACCGCATAAAAACCAAATTTGATAAATGATTTATAAAAATTGAAATTTAATAATAGTTATAAAAAACTAAATAATCATTATATAACAGTTTTGTTTACTATTCATCTACAACCAAACCTGATAATGCTTTGTTGTAAATGGAAATGTTATCGAGCAATCTTACTCTAGATCTCCGCGTTATTTTTATATCGGATTCAATTTTCCGGACGTAACGTTTTTCTCCGTGTATACACTAGAATTTCTGGTTATCTGAGTGTTGCTAAATTAAAAAAAAAAAAAAAAAAAAAAAGGCTGGGTAGTGTCTTCTCATCATCACGCGTTAGTTATTAGATGCGCTGAGTGGTAATGATTATTGCACAGGGTTTTTGTGCCTTGTTGTTGTCTACTGTTCCTGCTTCCTTTTCCATTTTGATTGTCATATTTTTTAATGCGAAAGTTATGATGCTTTTGTGCGTGTGTGTGTGTTTGCTTGTTTAAGTGTGTGAGTGTGCGTGTGTGTGTGTGTGTGTGTGTGCATGTGTGTATGTGAACATATGTGTGTGATAGAAACGATAAAAATAAAATTAAAAACTTCGCTCATTTCGCACCAGCAATCGCCCAGCGAAGGTACGATCAGCGGCGCCAAAGAACAGGTGTCTGCGGCGTCCATTTCGATCGGCCGCTCGCGCACGTCACCCCGGGAGTCGCATTTCGTGCCTCTCGACGACCCGGAATTTCTGCGTTGTGCAAATAACTGATTGTTTGCGAATTGTGATCGACGGGGGGTTTATATGTGATGTCCACGGCTATGTGCAGGGGAAGTTTGCACGATTTGATTTAATTCTTTCAATTGTAGACAGTGATAAGGTCCTTTTAAAAAGATGTTATATGATGTTTTCTACTTCACTCCGCCAATTATTCGCATGATAGTCACCGGTTCTGTCTTCTCCACCATACCACTCGTCCTTCCCTCCCTCATTCGCCCCTCCTTCTTACCCTCTCTCCCTCCCTCTTTCTCCCCTCCTTCCTCCCTCCAAAGTCCTCCCTCCCTCCACCTTATTCACTNGTGCGTATCTTATACCCCTCAAGGTGAGGGTAAAACAAGAATATGGAAATGATATAGGCCTACTTACCCTATAACACAAAAAATGGGATGATGAAATATACGAAATAAAATGATTTATCTGGATTATCTTTGAAACTATTCGAAACTTTCAAAATCAAACTCGAACGCTGAAGAGAGCGTTCATAACAGCATTTAGAAGTTATCTCAAGGAAATGGGAATAAGTGAATAACCAGAACAGAGACAGATAAAGAGATAGATAGATAGGCATGGAATATAAAACAAACAGATAGACGGATAGAAAAATGTAGATAGATAGATAGATAGACGTATAGGGAGACTCTACGAAAGACAGACAAAAAAGAATACTATGAAAGATGATAATATAATAATAATAATAATAATAATAATAATAATATAAATAATAATAATTAATAATAGTAATATAATAATAATAATAAATAATAATATAATAATAACAATAATAATAATAATAATAAAATAATAATATATAATAAATAATAATAATAATAATAATAATAATAATAATATAATATAATATAATAAAACAGAGAGAAACAGACAAACAGAAATTTAAACAGAGAGACACACAGACAGGGACAGCCAGAGAATCAGAGAAACAGACACACAAATAAAGAATTAATAAAATGTAGTCGTTGGGACATAAATATCAGTCAAATTAAGAAACCAAGTGAAAAGAACCCGCGACAGGTATCGCTGAATGTAAACCCGGGAATAATCAAAACATGTAAATTCCTTTTCTTATTTTTATTTTTTTTTATCTCTCTTAAGACAAAGACAATTCCGACGAGAATGTTAAGAAGGTCAGGAGGGGTTATCTCGACTTGAAAGTGAAATAAAAAAAATAAAAAAATCTCACTCGTTTTACATACATGATCTCCTAAAGTGTTCAGAGCGCGGGGTTTATTACGCGCATAATTTGGATGTGTTGTCGATCGTTTGACAAGATGAAACAAAATGCTGAGGATAAAGAGAGTTTCAAAACAGATGTTGACTGCGAGATTAGCGAAGGAATGTCAGTGACAGTGGCAGGAGATAAGAATAGGAAGGTAAGAGAGAGACGGTGAGGAATGAGATGAGAATAGGAAAGAGGGAGAGAGAGGGAGGGAGGGGGGGGAATGGATGGAAAAGGAAAAAAAGAGACAGACTGCACAGAGATGAAGAGACAAAGGAGAGAGCGAAAGAAAGAAAGATCGAAAAATAGATAGAAAGATTGAGAGATAGATAGATAGAGATAGATAGAGAGAGAGGGATGAGAAAAAAGGAGACAGACAGACACAGAGATGAAGAGACAAGGAGAGAGAGAAAGATAGATAGCTAGATATAAAGAGAGGGAGGGAGGGAGGGAGGGAAAAAGGAAAAGAGCCAGACAGGCACGATGGAGGGACAAAGAGAGAGAGAGACAGACAGACAGACGAACAGAGAGGGAAAGAGAGAGAACAAAACCTCTGACAAACAACTTTATCAATTCTGAAACAAGAGAAAGGCCGATACAGAGAACAGACAGACAAACATCCAGACACAGAAAAACACGCCCATCCCCGCCCCCACCACAAAAAAAGAAAGAAAAGAAATGCCCATAAAGATGTAAAAGAAGACGAAAATCACACAGAAAATCCGGAGACAGACACAGACACTCCAATCAACACCTGTCACAAAGACACAGAGAAGATGATAGGTCTTTGAAGCCCACGAGCAATCCCAGCCTCCCCCGTTCCCTCCTTCCCCTCCTCCTACCCTTCCGCTTGCCACCCTCCTACCTCACCCCTTTCGCCCTCCTACGCCCCTTCCCCGCCTCCTACCCTTCCCCCTCCTCTCCCCCTTCCCTCCTTACCCTTCCCTCCTTGTTCCCCTCCATCCGAATCTCTCCTCCCCTCCCTCACTCCCTCTCTCCTTTTATCCTTACCTTCTGGTATCTAACTCTCGATCCCTTTTTTTTCTTCGCTCTTAGTTCCTCCCTTCTTCCCTCCTCCCTTTTGATCCTTTCCTCCCTTCCCTCTTCCCCCTTTTTACTTCTATCTCCCTCCCTCTTTTACCCCCTCCTTCCTCCCTATCTCTCTCCCTCCTTCCCTCTTCTCTTACCCCCATCCATACCTCTCTCCCTTCCTCCCCTCCAACTCCCTCCTCCCTCCCTCTAACAATCTCTCTCTCTCTCCTCTTACCTCTCTTCCTCTCCTCCTACTCCCTCCCCCCTTCCTCCTATCTCCCTCCCTCCCTCCCTTCCTCCCTATCTCCCTCCCTCCCTCCTTCCTTCCTTCCTTTCTAACCCTCTTCCCCTCCCTCCTCTCTAACCCACTCCCTCCCTCCCTCCTCCCTCCCTCTCCTCTTACCCCTCCATACCTTCTCCCTTTCTCCCTCTGCTCTCACTCCCCCTCCTCTCTAACTCCCTCCCCCCTCACATCCCCTGTCAACAACCCTCACCCACCCACGCCCACGCGTACACTCCGCCCTCCCCCACCACACCCTTACCAAGACCCCCCTCCCT
>NW_020868640.1:562877-566856 GCF_003789085.1 Penaeus vannamei | reverse complement strand
CAAACGGATGCTACCACCACCCGATGCCACTACAACTGATTGTCACCACAACCCGATGTCACTACAACCGATCCATTCAACTGTTGCCACTACAACCGATGCCACCATCTGATGCTCACTACAACCGATGCTACTACACACTGATGTCACCACAACTGAACTGACAACTACAAATGCCACTACAACCGATGCCACTACAACCGATGACACTTACACCGATTGCCACCAACGGTTGTCGACTGACGCCACTACCAGCTGATACAACCGATGCCACCACAAATGATGCCAACTGATGTCAGTACAACCGATGCCACCACAACTGATGCCACTACAGCTGATGCCATTACAACCGATGCCACCACAACTGATGTCACTACAACTGATGCAACTACAACCGATGCCACTACAGCTGATGACTCTACAACCGATGCCACTACAACTGATGCCACTACAACCGATGCCACTACAGCTGATGCACCCACAACCGATGCCACTACAACTGATGCCACTACAATCGATGCCACTACAGCTGATGCACCCACAACCGTTGCCACTACAACCGATGTCACTACAACCGATGTCACTACGGCTGATTCCACAGCAACGGGTTCCACGCCTGAAACAACCACAGGTGACTTTGCCACAACTGGCTCCACAACCACAACTTCTGCCACAACTAGGTGACTCTGGCCACAACCACAGGTGACCTGCCACAACTGGCTCACACAACCACAGGTGACTCTGGCCACAGGTGACTCTGCCACAACTGCTCCACAACCACAGGTGACTCTGCCACAACTGGCTCCACAACCACAGGTGACTCTGCCACAACTGGCTCCACAACCACAGGTGACTCTGCCACAACTGGCTCCACAACCTCCGCCCCCAGCACGACACCGCCTCAGGACCGCATCGACGCCGAAGACTTGCTGACCAGGTACATCCAGTTCCTCAGCGACGCCACAGCCCCTGTCGACGACGAAAACGCTGACCAAATAGACAGCGGCACCGTCAGCGCCAACAGCTTCATCGAAGAGTTCGACGACCTGATCGACCTGATCGCGCAGACGGGGAAGAGGATCACGGACGGAACCAGGGCGCTGCTGCCACGAGCCCGAGGCGACACGCAGCAGCTGCTGGACAGGATCAACAACGGCCGCATAGCTATCCGAGAGGAGGTTGAGCGGCTGAATCCACTCGCTGAAAACACAATTACCCTTCCCACATTGGCACCTTAAAGGGTAATATGCAGTGACACGCCTTGGAATACATATATATGTATATGGATACATAATGCATATATACATACTGTAAGTATGGATACATACTGTGTTTGTGTATTCCAGGACTAACTACCACAATATATACGAATTTCAAACTGAAATTAAATACTGTGGTTCTTTTCAAATTCATCGATTTACTGAGTTTTTTTTGTCAACACATTCTAATCCCAGTAGCTTGTCAAAACAAAATCAAAACTAGCGGCAAAGCTGAAGAGCTACTGTGTTTGCTGCGATTCAGACGCATGTAAAATGTTATGAAAATAATAATAATAATAATAATAATAATAATAATAATAATAATAATAATAAAATGAAGCTATTGTATTTTTTATGCTAATCTTAAATTGACCCAAATGGAAGTCATAGTACTTGAACCTGGATAGCTCTCCTTTGAAGGTCTGGGAAGTCATATACTACTAACATAAATAAAGGTTCTAACTAGCAGTACAAATTTAGAAGGTATATACCAATGGTAATACAACTATCGAGAAGAGTTGTTACAAATGTAGCAAATGCAAAATGTGCTGTTGTTGTGACTAAAAAATCTAGTCTCTTCTTACATAGACTGTCCAAACTGTGAAAATGAGCACATATTCAAGTGACCAAATTTTACAAATACAAATACATGTGTCATTATAGAAAAAAGAAAAGAAAAAGAAAGAAAAAGCACAAAGTAACGGAAAATGAAAGTCACAAGAGCAAGAAATAGATAAATGAATAAATAAATATATACATTTATTTATATCAAATATTTATAAACACGTGGATATGAATATAAGTATGTATTAATAAAACTATATATAAAAACACACACACACACACACACACACACACACACACACACACACATACATATATATATATATTATATATATTATTATATATATATATATATATATATTGGAAATCAGTGCCGGAAATGTGAAGGAACCGGATTACCAATTGCCAGATTTTTTAATATCAACATATATATATATACATATCTATCTATCTATCTATCTATATATATATGTGTTGTGTGTGTGTGTATATATATATAATATATATATATATATATATATATATATATATATATATATATACATATACGTGTGTTTGTGTCTTTACACTTTACACTTTTTCGGTATTCCTTTTGGCTGGAAGGTTAATGTTTGTCTGTCTCTACACTTTGCTTCCGATAGTATATTTGCTTTGCTTGGAGATCTCTCACCCTTTTTTCCTCTTCAGTCCTTTGTTCATTTTTATTCTTTACTTTTTCCACTTTTCTCTACAGTATTTCTCTCTCATATTTGGTCATATTTTCTATCATCCGGAATTTCTTATATTCTTCATAGGTGGCCAGGACTTTGGCTTTCTTTGTTATATCAGTTACCCATTGCTTATTCATGAATGTAAAATCACAAAGGGCGTTTCTTTCCCTTTTCGAATAATCCCAGCTACGATATTCTGCCCCATGAATACGGGATTTATGACCTTGGGAATGTTTACAATCAATATGACTATATCCTTGTTTACATCAGCCAAATTAGCATTATTCCTTGCATGTTGCCCAAAGTGGGGTTTGAATAGAATTTTCTTTGCCGTCTCTATGAGCCGTGTCTTAATTTCTTCTTTTATAATCTTGGTCTTTTTCTTTTTTTTTCCATTTCATTTACTGTTTCTTTTACCTCATACTTCGGGATATGTAGCTGTCACCGTTTTTGCCTCCTCCATTATTTGAGCCTGGATGCTTGAGAAATTGCTTTCAATCTGCTGAATAGTTACTTTGATTACTTCAACTTTTCCTTGCAGATTCTTTGCTTCGGTTCCATTACCGTTGCCAGTCTTGGTTTCTGCTTCTTCTCACTTTTCCTTGAGTTCCCTGATTTTCATGTCAAACTTTTCCATATTCTTTCTCTGAATGGTTTAGTTCCTGTGCAAATGTTCTACCAGTTCCTTCAAATGTACGTTTTCGGTATTCCTTTTGGCTGCAAGGTTAATGTTTGTCTGTCTCTACACTTTGCTTCCGATAGTATATTTGCTTTGCTTGGAGATCTCTCACCCTTTTTTCCTCTTCAGTCCTTTGTTCATTTTTATTCTTTACTTTTTCCACTTTTCTCTACAGTATTTCTCTCTCATATTTGGTCATATTTTCTATCATCCGGAATTTCTTATATTCTTCATAGGTGGCCAGGACTTTGGCTTTCTTTATTATATCAGTTACCATTTGCTTATTCTTGAATGCTAATTACGAAGGGCGTTTCTTTCCCTTTTCGAATAATCCCAGCTACGATATTCTGCCCCACGAATTCGGGATTTATGACCTTGGGAATGTTTACAATCAATATGACTATGTCCTTGTTTACATCAGCCAAATTAGCATTATTCCTTGCATGTTGCCCAAAGTGGGGTTTGAATAGAATTTTCTTTGCCGTCTCTATAAGCCGTGTCTTAATTTCTTCTTTTATAATGTTGATGTCTTTCTTTTTTTTTCCATTTCATTTACTGTTTCTTTTACCTCATACTTCGGCATATGTAGCTGTCACCGTTTTTGCCTCCTCCATTATTAGAGCCTGGATGCTTGAGAAATTGTTTTCGATCTGCTTAATAGTTACTTTGATTACTTCAACTTTTCCTTGCAGATTCTGTGCTTCGGTTCCACTACCGTTGCTAGTCTTGATTTCTGCTTCTTCTAACTTTCCCTTGAGTTCCCTGAT
>NW_020868640.1:552877-555377 GCF_003789085.1 Penaeus vannamei | reverse complement strand
ATACTACTGCAGATACAACAACGACTGCTGTTACAACAAACTCAGATACAACTACAGCAGATACTACTGCAGATACAACTACAGTACACTGCATACAACAACGACTGCTGTTACAACAACTGCAGATACAAAACTACAGCAGATACTACTGCAGATACAACAACGACTGCTGTTACAACAACTGCAGATACAACTACAGCAGATACTACTGCAGATACAACAACGACTGCTGTTACAACAACTGCAGATACTACTGCAGATACAACTGCTACAGGCAGATACTACTACTACTGCAGATACAAACAACGACTGCTGTTACAACAACTGCAGATACACAGCAGATACTACTGCAGATACAACTACTGCAGATACAACTGCTGTTACAACAACTGCAGATACAACTACAGCAGATACTACTGCAGATACAACTACAGCAGATACTACTGCAGATACAACAAACGACTGCTGTTACAACAACTGCAGATACAACTACAGCAGATTACTACTGCAGATACAAACAACGACTGCTGTTACAACAACTGCAGATACAACTCAGCAGATACTACTGCAGATACAACAACGACTGCTGTTACAACAACGCAGATACAACTACGGCAGATTACTACTGCAGATACAACTACAGCAGATACTACTGCAGATACAACGACTGCTGTTACAACAACTGCAGATACAACTACGGCAGATACAAACAACTGTGACAACAACTGCAGATACAACTACTGTAGATACAACAACGACTGCTGATACAACTACTGCAGATACAACGACTGCAGATACAACAGCAGATACAAACTACTGCAGATACAACAACGGCAGCAGATGAACACTGCAGATACAACAACGACTGCAGATACAACTACAGCAGATACTTGGCAGATACTAACTGCACGATACACACGCAGATACCACCATTCCAGATACGACTACTGCAGATACTACTACTGTAGATACAACTACTACAGATACAACAACGACTGCAGATACAAACAACTGCAGATACAACAGACAACAACCACTGCAGATACATGCAGATACACAACTGCAGATACAACTGCAGATACAACAACGACTGCAGATACAACAACTGCAAGATACAACCACTGCATACAACAACACTGCAGATACAACAACCACTGATACTACTGCAGATACAACCACTGGCAGATACAACTGCAGATACAACAACCCACTGCAGATACTGCAGATACAACAACCACTGCAGATACAACTACTGCAACAACCACTGCAGATACTACTGCAGATGACTGCAGACACAACGACTACTGTAGATACAAACACTTGCAGATACAACAAGACTCCTGATACAACAACTACGGCCATCACAACTACAACCATACCTACCACCACTATTGCCTTCAACGTAACTGCAAGGCTTCTAGAGCTCGCAACCATCGACCCTTCCCTGGGGCTCTGGAAGCGGCCCTGGACGAAGCCAGCGACAGACTCGGCACCATCGACAGCACCGGCCGAAGGAGTTCGGAGGCAAGCCGTTGGCGAGCCAGCAACCAGTACAACCGATTGATGGATGCCACCAGATGATGCCACTGATGCCACTACAACGATGCACGATGCCACCAAACGATGCACACAACTGATGCCACTACAACCGATGCCACTACAAGTGATGCCACTACAAATGATGCCACTACAACCGATGCCACCACAACCGATGTCACTACAACTGATGCCACTACAACCGATGCCACCACAACTGATGCCACTACAACTGATGCCACTACAACCGATGCCACCACAACCGATGCCACTACAACCGATGCCACCACAACTGATGCCACTACAACCGATCCACCACAACTGATGCACTACAACCGATGCCACCACAACCATGCCACTACAACCGATGCCACCACAACCGATGCATCCGATGTCACCACAACGGATGCCACCACAACCGATGCCACCACAAACCGATGTGCCACACCGATGCCACACAACCGATGCACCACAACACCACAACCGATGCACCACAACCGATGTCACACAAACCGATGCCACCACAACGATGCCACCACAACCGATGCCACAACCGATGTACCCACAACCGATGCCACTACTACCACATACACAACTGATGTCACTACAACCGATGCCACCACAACCGATGCCACCACAACTGATGCCACTACAGCCGATGTCACCACAACCGATATCACCACAACCGATGTCACCACAACCGATGCCACCACAACCGATGCCACCACAACCGATGCCACCACAACCGATGCTACTACAACCGATGTCACTACAACCGATGCCACTACAACCGATGCCACCACAACCGATGCCACTACAACTGATGTCACTACAACTGATGTCACTACAACCGATGCCACCACAACCGATGCCACTACAACCGATGCCACTACAACCGATGAAACTACAACTGATGCCACTACAACCGATGCCACTACAACTGATGTCACTACAACCGATGCCA
>NW_020868640.1:545377-547877 GCF_003789085.1 Penaeus vannamei | reverse complement strand
CGTTTAGGATGGCTCAGACTCGCTCCCTGAATAAAAGGATGCCTATGTTGCCCAATTTCACCTAATTACCCATTTGTAATCTGATATGTAACCTCTTTAGTTTGAATAAATTCAATAAAAAGGAAAACTTGACATAAATAATCTCCAAATGTTTTATTTTTTTATTTATTTTTTTTTTTTTTTTTTTTTTTTTTTTTTTTTTTTTTTTTTTTTTTGACACGAGATAAAATACATAGTAACATCTAGATAACATCCAAATCCTTTGGGCCATCTCAAAGAGACACCAAACAAACAGATGTTGAGGGAATCCAAGTTCAATTAACCCTTTGGATCAGGTCACGTCACGGAAATCACGGTGCCGAAAACCTGGTCAATGGGTTTTCGTAAGTAACCAACGTCCCGGGGAGCGGCGCGTAGGCCTGGCACACGAACACCCATGAGTGGTGACAAGACTTCTGTGCCTCCCCTTTGCAAAGTGCAAAGAAGGTAAGAGCTTATTTTCCTTGCACAGACTCCATCTACATCTCCTTATGTAGTAAATAACTTATTGCAAGAAGAAAAAAGGAACATTTAGTTATTTGTGTTAAATATTTTTTAAATCTCATTTTTTCGTAATTTTCAATTTTATGTAATGCAAACTTGATGGCAAATTTTGCGTCACCGGGGCCACGGACAATTTGCCCGATTGACGGCATGCATCAAAATTACCATGCAAATTTTGTGCAGAAATATAGAGATAAAAAATATCGCTATACTTACTCAGGTATGAGTAGTTAGGTAAAATCCATGGTGCCAGGTGGCGCCTGGTTGCACAATCCTTTTAGTGACTGGTGGACAAGTGGATAGAGCGGCCGCCTTACGATCTGGCGTCGCGGGATATATGTGTGTGTATATAATATATATGTGTGTATATATAATATATATGTGTATATATAATATATATATATGTGTTTATATATAATATATGTGTATATATAATATATATGTGTATATATAATATAAATGTGTTTATGTATAATACATGTGTATATATAATATATGTGTATATGTAATATATATGTGTATATAATATAATATATATATATATATATATATATATATATATATATATATGTATGTATGTATATATGTGTGTGTATATATATATATATATATATATATATATATATATATATATATATATATATATGCAACTATGGAACGATATTCATACCCAGTAGTCTGCCGCCTTAATGAGCGATACACCTGCTTATCTGGCCTGGGCTGTTTCTCTCCATACACGCGGAACTACTGTCAATTCTCACAGCCCGGTTTTTATCATTTTATTATTCTTATACTTTATTTTACTAGATATTTTATTCGTTTTCACGCATCTGAGCCATGTGTTCATTCATTCATTGATACACGAGATCGGCTGAGTACCTGGATGCCCACGTAGAATAAGTGGCTGCACTCGTTTGCGTTTCGCGAAAAAATCACGGCAACAATTTCGCACATGTGTATGTACAAACTAAAAGAATAAACCAGTCTGCTCCGAGACAAGGAGGTGTTTCCTTCTCCTACAACCCAAGGAACTTGGTGACATACCACAACCGTCACAGATTTATACTTAAAAGATAAATAGTTGGCTGCTCAGTTTTATCCATATGTATATTATTATACGCTGTATGCCAGTTCTTAAACGCTTCACGAATTAAAGCATATTGTGAAAAGTGTCTCCGCCAATAATTAGCCGGCCATTTTATCATATTAATTCATATTCATAGTTATTCTTTTACTTTGTTTATCTTTTATATCTTTGGTGATATTTCATGTGATTTTACTTTCGTGTTTTATTGATTAAGCTTTATTTTTATTTCACTTTTCCGTCCTTATGGCCAGGCTTTCATTTTAACTTTACCTTAACAAACATTGTGGACTACGGGTTTTATGAACGAGCTGGCGAGGTATCACCGCTCGCTACCACCCACCTACCACTGCCTCGCCACGCTACGTTCGTACCCCCCCCCCCCCCAAGGGAACTCTAATTCGGCCCGTTTTACCACAACGAGCTCGAAGCTCACTGGTGTTCAGAAGCTTTCACGAGGGCATGCTAATGAACTGAACACCTGATACCATTGCAACAATAGCATATTAACACGAAAATAAATAATTGCAAAAAAAAATAATCGCATGAGAGGCAGCACACACCTCTCACATGTATATATATATATATATATATATATATATATATATATATATATATATATATATATATATATATATATATATATATATATATATATATATATATATATATATATATATATATATATATATATATATATATATATATATATATATTATATATATTATATATATATATATATGTGTGTGTGTGTGTGTGTGTGTGTGTGTGTGTGTGTGTGTGTGTGTGTGTGTGTGTGTGTGTGTGTGTGTGTGTGTGTGTATGTATGTATGATTGTGTGTATGTGCGTTTGAGAGAGTGTGTGTGACAATA
>NW_020868640.1:530377-540377 GCF_003789085.1 Penaeus vannamei | reverse complement strand
TGCAGGTGTTGTATCTGCAGTAGTTGTATCTGCAGTGGTTGTATCTGCAGTGGTTGTATCTGCAGTGTTGTATCAGTAGTGGTTGTATCTGCAGTGGTTGTATCTGCAGTAGTTGTATCTGCAGTGGTTGTATCTGCAGTCTGCAGTCTGCAGTGGTATCTCAGTGTTGTATCAGTGGTTGTATCTGCAGTGGTTGTATCTGCAGTAGTTGTATCTGCGTGGTTGTATCTGCAGTGGTTGTATCTGCACTGCAGTGGTTGTATCTTCAGTGGTTGTATCTGCAGTAGTTGTATCTGCAGTAGTTGTATCTGTAGTGGTTGTATCTGCAGTGGTTGTATCTGCAGTGGTTGTATCTGCAGTAGTTGTATCTGCAGTGGTTGTATCTGCAGTAGTTGTATCTGCAGTGGTTGTATCTTCAGTGGTTGTATCTGCAGTAGTTGTATCTGCCTGCTGCAGTGGTTGTAATATCTGCAGTGGTTGTATCTGCAGTAATCTGCAGTGGTTGTATCTGCAGTGTTGTATCTGGTGGTTGTATTGCAGTGGTTGTATCTGCAGTGGTTGTATCTGCAGTGGTTGTATCTGCCCTGCGTTGTTGTATCTGTAGTGGTTGTATATCTGCAGTGGTGTATCTGCAGTGGTTGTATCTGCAGTGCTGCAGTGTTGTATCTGCAGTATTGTATCTGCAGTGGTTTTAATATCTGCAGTGGTTGTAGTGGTCTGCAGTAGTTGTATCTGCAGTGTTGTATCTGCAGTGGTTGTATCTGCAAATATCTGCAGTCGTTGTAATATCTGTATTGGTTGTATCTGCAGTAGTTGTATCTGCAGTATTCGTATCTGCAGTGGTTTTCTGCAGTGGTTGTATATCTACAGTGGTTGTATCTGCAGTATTCGTATCTGTAGTGGTTGTAATATCTGCAGTGGTTGTAATATCTACAGTGGTTTTATCTGCAGTAGTTGTATCTGCAGTAGTTATTTCTACCGTTGTTGTACCTGTGGTCGTTGTATCTGTAGTAGTTATATCTGCAGTGGTTGTATCTGCAGTAGTTATATCTGTAGTCGTTGTTTTATCTGCAGTCGATGTTGTGTCTGCAATAGTTGTTGCATCTGCAGTAGTTGTATCTGCTATTGTCGTTTGTGGTTGTGGCTCCGGTTTAAGAGTGGTTGGTGGCGTCGGCTTAGGCTCTGGAAGAGTGGTTGGTGGTGGAGGCTTAGGGGTGGTTGGTGGCTCTGGGTTAAGAGTGGTTGGTGGTGGAGGCTTAGGGGTGGTTGGTGGCTCTGGGTTAAGAGTGGTTGGTGGGAGAGTTGGGGCGGTTGGTGGCTCTGGGTTAAGTGTGGTTGGTGGCGGAGGCTTAGGGGTGGTTGGTGGCTCTGGGTTAAGAGTGGTTGGTGGCGGAGAGTTAGGGGCGGTTGGTGGCTCAGGGTTAAGTGTGGTTGTGGCGGAGGCTTAGGGGTGGTTGGTGGCTCTGGAGAGTGGTTGGTGGCGGAGAGTTAGGGGCGGTTGGTGGCTCTGGGTTAAGTGTGGTTGGTGGCGGAGGCTTAGGGGTGGTTGGTGGCTCTGGGTTAAGAGTGGTTGGTGGCGGAGAGTTAGGGGCGGTTGGTGGCTCTGGGTTAAGTGTAGTTGGTGGCGGAGGCTTAGGGGTGGTTGGTGGCTCTGGGTTAAGAGTGGTTGGTGGCGGAGAGTTAGGGGCGGTTGGTGGCTCTGGGTTAAGTGTAGTTGGTGGCGGAGGCTTAGGGGTGGTTGGTGGCTCTGGGTTAAGAGTGGTTGGTGGCGGCGGCTTGAGGGTGGTTGGTGGCGGCGGCTTGAGGGTGGTTGGTGGCTCCGGTTTAAGAGTGGTTGGTGGCGGTGGCTCAGGGGTACCTGGGTCCTCTTTGAGTGGTAAAAGAGCATAGAATTAGTAACTCCACACGTAACCAGGCTTTTGTATAGGAATCACCTAATAATTCTCCTCTTTGATGCAGTTTCATTGATGTCCTTGCTATCATTATTTCTCCCATGATTCTCATTTTGATTACCATCATCATAATTATTGCTAGTATTCTCATCATGAGATTTCAATGGCTACGGTGATGACGATGAAGATGGCGATGTTGGACGATGATAATGATGGTGAGGAATGCTTATCATTATTCTATTATTGCCATTATTATTGCTCTAATTATTATCATTGTCAATAATATAATTTTTGTTATCATTATGATCAGCATCATGATTACTGCTGTTAATATGATTGACATAATTATCATTACGATTATCATTAATAAGATTTTCATTAGTAGTGTTAGTAGTAGTAGTATATCTTTTCTTAAATCATTGTCATTATTACCATAACTATAATAAGCAGTAGTATCATCATTATCTTAACTCGTATCAAATATTGAATATCAAGGTTTTCCTCATTATCAGAACTGTCATCAATATTTTCAGTAGCATTTTAATTATTCATATAAACATCACCATTGCAATTATTATAGTATTATTATTATCACTATCAAATGAATGTAACCACATTATCGTTATGAATAAGAAGCTGCTGCGAAGCGAATCATTTCACCTATAAACTAAATCTGTTCTTTAATTTCGTTCATACCATTATCATTAATGGTATTATTGACTCGTATCATTACTTGTAACATTTTGTCATTAAATAATGGCGACGATAATCATCACAATGAAATAGAATAACACAGTACATAGGCAGTACATTTCGTATTTGTATATAAGTATGTTTAAAGCCATTCATGAGCATGTAGATTTTCGAGTACGTGTGAATCTGTGCTTTACGCAATTTTCTTTCACTTACCTAGACAGCAGACTTTGGGTTCCTCGCATGGCTTCTTCACCTTGACGATTCTACCGTTGCACTTTTCTTCCTTCTTACACTTCCCTCCTCGGTCGCGACAGGTGCGGATTAAGCAGCATACCTTACCAGCTTTGCACTTCTTGCTGGGGCTTAACACTTTGCTTTGACATGTGTCTTCCTTTTTACACTGTCCACTTAGTGATTTACAAGTTGTTCCCTTTTCACAACAGACCTTACCACTCTTGCACGGTACAGAGGGAGTAAGTATATCCCCTCGCATTTGGCTTCCTTTTTGCATTCACCTCCTAGATCTTTGCAAGTGTTCTTTCCTTTTTCACAACAGACCTTGCCACTTTCGCACGGTACAGAGGGAGTAAGTATATCCTCAGTGCATTTGTCTTCCTCTCGACATGTACCTCCTAGATCTTTGCAAGTGTTTTTTCCTTTTTCACAACAGACCTTGCCACTTTCGCACGGTACAGAGGGAGTAAGTATATCCTCAGTGCATTTGTCTTCCTCTCGACATGTACCTCCTAGATCTTTGCAAGTGTTTTTTTCCTTTTTCACAACAGACCTTGCCACTTTTGCACGGTACAGAGGGAGTAAGTATATCCTCAGTGCATTTGTCTTCCTCTCGACATGTACCTCCTAGATCTTTGCAAGTGTTTTTTCCTTTTTCACAACAGACCTTGCCACTTTTGCACGGTACAGAGGGAGTAAGTATATCCTCAGTGCATTTGTCTTCCTCTCGACATGTACCTCCTAGATCTTTGCAAGTGTTTTTCCTTTTTCACAACAGACCTTGCCACTTTTGCACGGTACAGAGGGAGTAAGTATATCCGTGCATTTGTCTTCCTCTCGACATGTACCTCCTAGATCTTTGCAAGTGTTTTTTCCTTTTTCACAACAGACCTTGCCACTTTTGCACGGTACAGAGGGAGTAAGTATATCCCAGTGCATTTGTCTTCCTCTCGACATGTACCTCCTAGATCTTTGCAAGTGTTTTTGCCTTTTTCACAACAGACCTTGCCACTTTTGCACGGTACAGAGGGAGTAAGTATATCCTCAGTGCATTTGGCTTCCTCGACATGTACCTCCTAGATCTTTGCAAGTGTTTTTTCCTTTTTCACAACAGACCTTGCCACTTTTGCACGGTACAGAGGGAGTAAGTATATCCCAGTGCATTTGTTCCTCTCGACATGTACCTCCTAGATCTTTGCAAGTGTTCTTTCCTTTTTCACAACAGACCTTGCCACTTTTGCACGGTACAGAGGGAGTAAGTATATCCCCAGTGCATTTGGCTTCCTCTCGACATGTACCTCCTAGATCTTTGCAAGTGTTCTTTCCTTTTTCACAACAGACCTTGCCACTTTTGCACGGTACAGAGGGAGTAAATATATCCCCGTCGCATTTGGCTTCCTCTCGACATGTACCTCCTAGATCTTTGCAAGTGTTTTTTCCTTTTTCACAACAGACCTTGCCACTTTTGCACGGTACAGAGGGAGTAAGTATATCCTCCATTTGGCTTCCTCTCGACATGTACCTCCTAGATCTTTGCAAGTGTTTTTTCCTTTTTCACAACAGACCTTGCCACTCTTGCAAGGTGTAGAGGGAGTAAGTATACCTCCGTCGCATTTGGCTTCCTTTTTGCATTCACCTCTTAGATCTTTGCAAGTGTTTTTTCCTTTATTACAACAGACCTTACCACTCTTGCACGGTGCAGAGGGAGTAAGTATATCCTCAGTGCATTTGGCTTCCTCTCGACATGTACCTCCTAGATCTTTGCAAGTGTTTTTTCCTTTTTCACAACAGACCTTGCCACTCTTGCAAGGTGTAGAGGGAGTAAGTATACCTCCGTCGCATTTGGCTTCCTTTTTGCATTCACCTCCTAGATCTTTGCAAGTGTTTTTTCCTTGATTACAACAGACCTTACCTCTCTTGCACGGTACAGAGGGATTACGTATACCTCTGTTGCATCTGGCTTCCCTTTTGCATTCACCTTCTAGATCTTTGCAAGTATTTTTTCCTTTTTCACAACAGACCTTACCACGCTTGCAAGTGGTAAGGGACTCTAAGACTTCCGTTTTGCACTTTTCTCGTTTTTTACATTTCCCCCCCATTTGTCTGCAGGTCCTTTTTGTTTTCTTGCAGCACTTCCAATCTTTGATCGGGCAATTGAAGGGAAGAGGATTTTTGCATTTTTTGTTAGATATCTTGCAAATTCCTCCTTCTGCTTTACAGTCGTTTGTCTTGGCTATAACTTGGCTCCAAGGTGCTGGCTTTGAGCGTTTCTGCAGCACACCTTACCATTGGGACATGCTCTTTCTTTATCAGAATGACCGCGGCACTTGGATTTACATCTCCCATAGTCCTTCGTACATCCCTTGGAACCTTTGGAGAAAAGAAAAGATAAAGATTTAGGGAAGCTTGCCTTGTTGTGAACAGAGAAAAAAGGGTACTTATGATAACATGGTATTCCGCAATATATGCAAATTTTTGAAATAAATATTTTATATTTAGACATATATCAAGAAATAAACATGGTAAAAAATGAAATTGAATCGTTGCATATCAGAACTGTAAGGAGTTCCTCATCAGACGAGCAAACACATACACATTATCTATCTATACATATATAAATGAATGGTAAAACACTATCTTGTTACTAGATAGAAAACCCACAATGCACAAAATCTATTGAAAATTAGGCAATATTTTCGAAATCCTCCTGCATTTCATCTTCAGGTCTGAAGAGGAAAGGGAGAGGAGGGAATTTAAAAGAGTGGGAGGAGAGGCAATGCTATGAGCACAAGACAGGTGAGGACAAGTGAACAGAAGTAAAAGGTCAGGTCAGGTTGAAGGATCAGATGGTTTATGCGAAGGATGGCCAGTTTAAAGGAGTAGGTGGAGGATGTGAGAAACTATGAGAATGTTGGCAGGAGAGAGGGAGGGAGAGAAACCTGTTTAAGCTAAAATCAGGCAGCAGCTTAATTAATGAAGATTCAATTTCCCTAGCAACTTAGCGAAAAGTGAGCCTGCAGTGTAAAGAGTGCGACAGAGTAAATTTCATTGTAGAGCTAGCTGAGAATGGGCATGTGAAATGTCTTTAGGGGGGAGGGTTGTGGCAGAAGGTATTCTCTGCTTTGGATAATGCAACGTCGAGTACATGACGAGGATAGCCCACTTTGGAGAAGTAATAACGCAGAAAATCAACCTATCCATCCAGGTACTGAGGATCACAGATGCAGAGGGCATGGAGGAACAATGAGGTGGCAACACCTCTCTTCACATGGAATGGATGGAACGAAAAGTATATGTACACACTACTGTGCATAGGCTTCTTATACAGAGGAGAAGTGGTCCAAGTTGTCCAAGAGAGTTTGTTATCCGCCTTCTATTCTACCTTGAAATGGATGGAGAGAGTTCAGCTCCATCCAAATATCCAGGAGCAGTGTAGGGTTATGAGACCAAAGCACAAAGACGTCGTCGACACACCTCTGTAGCCGTCCCCCGTAACCTGCAGCGCGGCATACTTCCCCCAGGTTAGGTCCAGATCGACAGCCTGTCCTCACACCTCACCATCAACAGCTTCTGGAAGACTATTGCTGAGACCTGATTGGTTGACATCGGACACCTCACAGCTCGCCTACTGGAAAGCAGGCTCCCCTTTCTCCTGGGTAGCTGGCACAGCTCAACAGTACTTAAGCTCCAGCACTCACTACGATCCTCCAACTGAGTCCGACCCAGCAGCAGCAGCTCTAGGCCTACCCAGATCTTAGCCGTAGGGGAGCCGCACCGGCTTCTACATCGATCTCCAACTGCTCTCCAGCACCCAGCTATACCTGTGGGAACTCACATTCACACCAGTTGCTCACCAAAGAGGTAAACGAGCAGTCAAATAGAGGATGACCAACCATCCTCTATACCTTAGCCAAACCGAAGGACGAAGGGAGAAGCTCAGCATCGAAGTGCTCTATGAACAAGTTTGCCACACCTGGAGAGAGAGGAGAGCCCATAGCAACACCAAAAGTCTGGGAGTGGAAGGAACCTCAAAGGAAAAGGAATTAGACTCCACACACAGACGAATCATCTGGAAGAAGATATCAGGAGGCAGAAAGAGACAAGGAACCTCTATGGGGAGATTCCGTTGAATGAAAGCGAGGACGACATCAAGTGCAACCTTGGAGATTAGTCGAAATCTAAGCTCAACATTGTCGCCGGCGGAATGCGAGAGATAAAGTCCTCAGAGTAGCAGAGGAAAGGGTGCCATATATATGTATATGTATATATATATATATATATATATATATATATATATATGAAAGAGAGAATAAAGAATGAACGCAGCAGTTACTTATTTAACTTGTGTTTTGATTATTTTCTCAGAAATTTGTTTCTTTGTCTTACCTTGGTTTCCTTGAGCTCCTTCGCTTTTCTTGAAGTGTTTTCTTTGAGCGACTACTGGAGAAATAAATACATTATATATATATATATATATATATATATATATATATATATATATATATATATATATATGCATATATGCACACGCACACATGGAATTGCACACACAAACATAGATGTATGAGCATATATATATATATATATATATATATATATATATATATATATATATATATATATATATATATATATATATATATATATATATATGCATATATATACAATATTTAAAATATATATATATATATATACNAGTGGAAATAGTTCAGTTGACTTTGAAATCAGCGCCATTACTCATCATTGTGCTCTCTATCTACTCCTTTTTAAACATATAACGGAGGATATGCTAATAGAAGTCGATTACACAATCAGAATACCTCAAAAATGGAAATACTTCACATAACCCCGAAATACCCTCCCTTGATGAAAGTGAGATTGATACAAAGTTGTTGTGTAATTTTTTCAAGATTTCTTGAAAACTCTAGAAACTTCTTGCTCATAATTGTCTTTTGACGGAACTCCTTGGCCAGATATACTGGTCTGTTTTCGTAACCAAACCTAGAATTCTCAGACTAACTCCAGAGGAAGTTTGCCACAGTTTCATGACGTCTCTATAGTAAACAAACTGCCAACGATAAAATTCATTTGATTTTGTTGCCGCTTATAGATTATGTTATAAACTAGTAAGTTGTCACCATATGTGTGCGACCAGAAGTATTAACTGGAGTATAATGACAGCTTTATTATGCCCAAGAAGATAAATACTAGCCATTTATTATGGCATCCGTGGATGTTCAAAGTGCGTTTTTTATTTCTATTTGTTATTTCCATCTAAACCCATATTTTGAAACCTATCTTTACTACGAGCAGTAGATATTATCCTTACAGATTGCTGCTCTAAAGTGTGTAGACTTCTTTCGCTTTTTTTAGTTAATCATAAAGTTTGTGCTACATATGTAGATGATTTTTATTTGATTTTATTTTTATTATTATTATTATTTCGTCTATCTCCTTTGGCTAATGTAAAAGGAATGTAAGATTTCTTCGTCGGCAATTTCCCTATGGTTGCTAACAGCGCCGTCTCTTTTCTTCCGCGAATGATTCGGTCCCCCACGATACAGGGGAATGAGTCGTCTCACATTACGGTAGTTTGTTTACATTGACAGCAAGATGGATGTCTGGACTGTTTTAACGAATTCGACAAGGCGAAGCAAACCAAACTATATTTTGCTCGCGTTTTTCGTCAAAAATGCGCCTATAGGGAGTTGTGATTCCTTTAGATAAAAATGTGTTGATAGAATAGACCGTAATCAGCTTCTTATGGTTATTTTTTTTCTTTATCGTACTATTATTATTATCCCTGTCATATTGTTTCACAAGCCCGGTGTGATCTCTGGGATGTTAGTACTCTACACTTCTTTTTCCTCTCATGCAGGAATGGTCTGTGTTTTACATGCGTTGACCACATGAAATAGTGACGCATTCCTTCACCTTTTCTGATATGTTTACCTGAAAAATTGAGGTAATGCTTACCACGTGTTAGATGAAATGTGGGGTGCAAGAGCACTTTCGGGAAAAGTTTATATTGATAAAATTCTGACGGACAATACATACAGCCAACGAACAATATTTATGTTTAAAAATTTGACGCTGTGCACCTGCGGTTTTTGTATCGACATTCTCTCTCTCTCACTCTCTATCGAAACTACACCTTTCATCACGAGTAACAGTTGTCGGCAAGTCCTCGCTCCGGACGGAAGTACAGAGCGCCATGGATCCGAGGGGCGCCTTCCTGTTCCTGGCGGTGTCGGCGATTTGGCTGAGTGGGTCCGTTCGCCCAGCGGCTTTGGTAGGAGTCCTATTCTTCTCGTTCTTGGCGGCCGATCTCTTTTGCTTGCGGTTTTAAGTCATTATTTACTGTAATCGCTTTGAGGCTTCTGTCTCATCGCTTTGGCTTAAGCCGATCTCCGTTCATATCCTGCAGAAGCAGAAAGATTGTTTTCTTTCACTCACTTTTCATACACAAACGCGTGCACGCAAACACAAGTATTACAGTATTATATATATATTGTATATACATATACATATGTGTATATAAATATGTATACACATACATATATACAAATGTATGCTGTATGTTATTTATATATATATGTATGTATGTATGTATATATGTATATATATATATATATATATATATGTATATATATATATATATATATATATATATATATATATATATATATATGTATGTATGTATATGTATAGATATGTATATGTTATGCACACACACACACACACACATAAATATGTATGCGTGCGTGTGTGTGTGTGTGCCTGTGGAATACTGCCATAATGAAAATGAAATTAAAGCAAGACGTTTCGGAATACACACACGATTGGCAATATACAGTAGAGGAAAACCCCAGACAAACACTCGGGAGGAGGCGAGGTGAAACACTCCAAGAGATCCTTCAAGTATGGACGATGTAAGGGCTTCAGGCAGTTTTTTTCCCTTACGAATTTAAAGATTTATAAACTAATCTAGCGGCCTTCCATCATGTCAGTGGATACAGCAAGGATTAGGTTCTTTATTGTAACGTCCTTTGTGTGATCAGCTGCCATTTCGTCAGGAGCCAGTTTCGCCTGTGTAATATTTAGCACATCCTTTATGTAAGTAAATACGTAATCACTAGTAAATCTAGTCGAGTTCCTGGTTGATAACTTCGCATTCA
>NW_020868640.1:520377-522877 GCF_003789085.1 Penaeus vannamei | reverse complement strand
AACCAGCACCGCAACGCTAACCAGCCCTGGACCGCAACGCTAACCAGCCCTGGACCGCAACCGCTAACCAGCCCTGGACCGCATGGACCGCAACCGCAAACCCTGGACCGCAACCGCTAACCAGCCCTGGACCGCAACCGCTAACCAGCCCTGGACCGCAACCGCTAACCAGCCCTGGACCGCGGACCGCAACCGCTAACCAGCCCTGGACCGCAACCGCTAACCAGCCCTGGACCGCAACCGCAAACCAGCCCTGGACTGCAGCCACAAACCAGCCCTGGGCCGCAACCGCAAACTAGCCCTGGACCGCAACCACAAACAAGCCCTGGACCGCAACCGCTAACCAGCCCTGGACCGCAACCACAAACTAGCTCTGGACCGCAACCGCTAACCAGCCCTGGACCGCAGCCAAACTAGCCCTGGACCGCAACCGCTAATGGACTAACCAACCGCTAACCAGCCCTGGACCGCAACCGCTAACCAGCCCTGGACCGCAGCCACAAACCCTGGACCGCAACCGCCCTGGACCGCAACCGCTAACCAGCCCTGGACCGCAACCGCGCCCTGTGGACCGCAACCGCTAACCAGCCCTGGACCGCAACCGCAAACAAGCCCTGGACCGCAACCGCTAACCAGCCCTGGACCGCAGCCCTGGACCGCAACCGCTAACCAGCCCTGGACCGCAACCGCTAACCAGCCCTGACCGCAACAACCAGCCCTGGACCGCAACCGCTAACCAGCCCTGGGCCACAACCACTGACCTCTTCCGGATCGCAACCACAAACGACAATAGCAGATACAGCTACTCCAACTACAACTATCGCAGATACAGTGGCTGCAGATACATCAACTATTGCAGATACAACAATTATTGCAGATACAACAACTATTGCAGATGCAATGACTACTGCAGATATAACATCAACTACACCAGATACTACTGCAGATACAACAACTGCTGCTACAACAACTGCAGATACAACTACAGCGGATACTACTGCAGATACAACTACAGCAGATACTACTGCAGATACAACAACTATTACTGTTACAACAACGGCAGATACAACAACGACTGCTGATACATTTACTGCAGATACAAGGACTAACGATACAACAACTGCAGATACAACCATTGCAGATACGACTACTGCAGATACTACTACTGTAGATACAACTAATGCAGATACAACAACGTCTGCAGATACAACAACTGTAGATACAACGACTGCAGATATAACAACCACTGTAGATACAACCACTGCAGATACGACTACTGCAGATACAACCACTGCAGATACTACTACTATAGATACGACTACTGTAGATACAACAACCACTACAGATACGACTACTGCAGATACAACAACCACTGCAGATACGACTACTGCAGATACAACAACCACAGCAGATACGACTACTGCAGATACAACCACTGCAGATACAACAACCACTATAGATACGACTACTGTAGATACAACAACCACTGCAGATACGACTACTGCAGATACAACAACCACTGTTGATACGACTACTGCAGATACAACAACCACTGCAGATACAACAACCACTGCAGATACGACTACTGCAGATACAACAACCACTGCAGATACGACTACTGTAGATACAACAACCACTGCAGATACGACTACTGCAGATACAACAACCACTGCAGATACAACCACCACTGCAGATACGACTACTGCAGATACAACAACCATTGCAGATACGAGTACTGCAGATACAACAACCACTGGAGATACGACTACTGTAGATACAACAACGACTGCAGATACGACTACTGCAGATACAACAACCACTGCAGATACGACTACTGTAGATACAACAACCACTGCAGATACGACTACTGCAGATACAACAACCACTGCAGATATGACTACTGTAGATACAACAACCATTGCAGATACGACTACTGCAGATACAACAACCACTACAGATACGACTACTGTAGATACAACCACCACTGCAGATACGACTACTGTAGATACAACAACCAATGCAGATACGACTACTGCAGATACAACAACCACTGCAGATATGACTACATTAGATACAACAACCATTGCAGATACGACTACTGCAGATACAACAACCACTGCAGATACGACTACTGCAGATACAACAGCCATTGCAGATACGACTACTGTAGATACAACAACCACAGCAGATACGACTACTGTAGATACAACAACCACTGCAGATACAACAACCACTACGACTACTGTAGATACTACAACCACTGCAGATACGACTACTGCAGATACAACAACCACTGCAGATACGACTACTGCAGATACAACAACCACAGCAGATACGACTACTGTAGATACAACAACGACTGCAGATACGACTACTGCAGATACAACAACCACTGCAGATACGACTACTGCAGATACAACAACCACTGCAGATACGACTACTGCAGATACAACAACCACTGCAGATACGACTCTGCAGATACACAACAAGATACGACTAC
>NW_020868640.1:502498-515277 GCF_003789085.1 Penaeus vannamei | reverse complement strand
ATGATATATTATAATATAGTAGTATATAATATTATACTATATTATTATAATATAAAATATATATAAATATATACATTACATATTATACAGTACTATATGATATGTATATATAAAAATATATATATGTATACATACAGATATATAGATATATACATGTATGTGTGTGTGTGTGTATGTGTGTATTTATGCGAATTTATGCACTTTTATTCATAGGTATATATATATATATATATATATATATATATATATATATATATATATATATATATATATATATATATATATATATATATACCTATAGACAGCGAGAGGAGGGAATAAAGAATTCAATTAACGGTTACTTATTTACCTTGTGTTTGGATCTTTTTCTTATTATAAATTTGTTTCTTCGTTTTCGCTTGATTTCTCTGGGCTCCGTCGCTTTTGCCGATTTTGTTTCGACCGACAACTGGTGAAATACAAAATGATTATGTATATATATTATTTAAGCACAGAGACATACACGCACATATATGTATTTGCATATATATACATATATTCATATATAAAGATTTACGAACACACATACACACACACATGTATATATGTATATATATATTATAATATACATATATATATATATATATACAATATATATATATATATATATATATATATATATATATATATATATATGTGTGTGTGTGTGTGTGTGTGTGTGTGTGTGTGTGTGTGTGCGCGCGCGCTCACACACTCATATAGACATATGAATTTCTGATGAAGATATATTCGAAACCGGTCAAATACACCTATTATTTTGTGAAGATATTCATTCTCATTTATACCTTTCTACACACACACACACACACATATATGCTGTGTGCGCGCGCGAGCGCCGTATGTGTTTGTAATCTTACATGGAGGCAGAATGTGAATCGCGTCCGTGTCTACTTACCTGAATCTCTCATGCAACATACGTGTCCCTCTTTTCCACATGCAACATTGGGCACGGACTGTCTGCAGCGCCTCTCTGGAACGCAGCGTCCACTTTCCCTCCTGCATTCATGGGCCTTATCAGCCTCCTTCGCCATGAGAAGAAATGATGCAAATTATCAGGAAGTTGGATGCATGAACTGTATAACATTTATGCAACGGCTAAATATAGCGATTACGGATCAATAATGACAGGCCGATGATAGTAACCTAATATAAACATCAAACTTACTTTCGCGTTCCAGTTTGATTATAGTTACTCCTTATACTTCCGAAGGCAAAGTATGTCATCTATTCATAACGTAATTCATAAACAAATGGATCCTCTAACCTTTGCGTTGAGAACCATTCATTTCCACTAATACGTTTATCTGTATGTAACGAAAGGCTTTCTGTTCGTGTATTTCAGCCAGTAGCATAAACTTTTCTTCATCGAACA
Source organism: Penaeus vannamei (assembly GCF_003789085.1). Lineage (NCBI taxonomy): Eukaryota > Metazoa > Arthropoda > Malacostraca > Decapoda > Penaeidae > Penaeus > Penaeus vannamei. Next base: position 513,866 of record NW_020868640.1, on the reverse strand, counting down.
AGACTTTTATCGACACGATTCATATCGCTATTTAGAGTTTGCTAAATAGCGTTTCTAACTGCGACGTAAACCAGGCGTAGAAAAGGTTAATTATTTTGGAGCTAGTAAACGCTTCTCAAATCTGAACATTCCTCAACTGCGGTGCGAAGTGGGACAGTTTAATTAAGATGGATGAAATATTTGCCGTGTCACTTGATAAGGTAATTGGCGATGCATTCCTCGCCGCATATTGCATATAATAAACTAAAAAGGAATCGCATCTTTCCGCATACGCTAACATACCCCCCCCCCAAAAAAAAAAAAAAAAAAAAAAAAAAAAAAAAAAGTACGAACATTACTAACTTGAAATTTCAGTTTATGATTTATTTACATAATCTCCTCTCTGGAAACCATTAAGAGGAAGGGCTAAGGAGAGCTCGGCATCTTTTAGTAATAAATCCAATGCTGAAACATTTTTCTGAATGCATATTATAAAGCTAGTATTTATTGCAGAATACATGGCAAGAAGTTACAGAATGTGTTGGTATAATACCAATAATAATAAAAAAGAAATATATGCACATAAAAATAATGAGTATATATATGTTGCGGAGAACCTCTATTGTTTTTTTTAAGAGATAAATTTTATTTTAGTTTTCTGCCCTTTGTTAGTTTAGAACGCAGTAAAGCGGATAACACTGATGAGTTTTTCGGGCTTTTCACGTGTCTAGGATTGTTTACACCCTTTTCGTTTATCATGAACAGCTGAAGTTGACTTATTTATTTATTCATTTGACTTTAGGTGACTCAGTCTGCCGTCAGTGAGCGAGACACGATCTTTAAAAATTTTTATTCAACTCTTCCCTGCGAGGATAAGAAGGAAAGGATGACAAGCGTCTTCGGATAGACTTTGTTTCCTCCAAATGTAAATGTTTGTATGTGCTCGGGATTCTGTATTTCACCGAGGAGGTACGTTTAAGATAAGAGATAAGATAAGAGGAAGCGCGGAAGTAGAATAAACTATAATCTAAGTCAGATATAGAATTGAGAAGTCGGGTAGGAATACCAATCTAAAAAAAAAAAAGAAGCGAAGGAAATCGAGAAGTCAGGGAAAGATATTCATGAGCTGAACGTGTTTCAATGTTTCAAATCCACAAAAAATGAAACTAACGTAAGGAGGGAAACATTGCTCTTTGTCATAATAGAATATTTACAAATATTGCCATTAGCAGAGGGATAAAGACAGGGTGCATGATCTTTGGGGAATTTCATAGATACAAGAAGCAATGGTAGTGGTTTTAGGAACCGCTTAAAAGAATTTCCAACAACCTTCAGTTCAGTCGTGTGATCTAAGCAGATTTTTAAGGCATTTTTTCCATTTTTTCATAAAGGATTCATCCTGCTTTTTTTTTTTTTTTTTTTTTTTTTTTTTTTTTTTTTTATCGTGCTGGAGATTGTGAATGACAGTCAGTAACTAAGCAAAAACTCCGATTCAGGGAACGAAATGTAAGTCATAACAAATAGGCTGATAAGTACTGCTCAAAGTTCAACACAATCCTTTTAAAATTCATGCCGACATGAACAGTATCTAACCAAAATTCCTCGGGGTTTATCTAGTGGGATGAGGTAGGGGAAATAAATAATACTGAATCTTAATACCTACATCTGCGGTAGACCTAGGCATCTTACATCATCAATTACATTTTAGGCAGCTACTGTGCAGATCCATCCCTTTTTTTTTTTTTTTTTTTTTTGTCTCTCTAATCGCTGCTTGGAAATAAAGAAATCAGAAGCGAATGCGAAGTTATCAACCAGGAACTCGACTAGATTTACTAGTGATTACGTATTTACTTACATAAAGGATGTGCTAAATATTACACAGGCGAAACTGGCTCCTGACGAAATGGCAGCTGATCACAAAGGACGTTACAATAAAGAACCTAATCCGTGCTGTATCCACTGACATGATGGAAGGCCGCTAGATTAGTTTATAAATCTTTAAATTCGTAAGGGGAAAAAAACTGCCTGAAGCCCTTACATCGTCCATACTTGAAGGATCTCTTGGAGTGTTTCACCTCGCCTCCTCCCGAGTGTTTGTCTGGGGTTTTCCTCTACTGTATATTGCCAATCGTGTGTGTATTCCGAAACGTCTTGCTTGTGCCTGTGTTCCACAGGCACACACACACACGCACACATACATATCTATGTGTGTGTGTGTGTGTGTGTGTGTGTACACACACATAAATATCTATACATATGCATACATACATACATATATATATATATATATATATATATATATATATATATATATATATATGCATACGTACATATACATATACAAAACAAACATACAGCATACATATATATATATATATATATACATATTATATACACGTACATACATAATATAATATACATATAATACTGTAATACTTGTGTTTGCGTGCACGTTTGTGTATGAAAGTGAGTGAAAGAAACAATCTTTCTGCTTCTGCAGGATGAACGGAGATCGGCTTAAGCCAAAGCGGTGAACAAAAGCCTCAAAGCGATTACAGTAAATAAACCCAAAGAGAAAGAAAAAAGGACTCCTACCAAATGAGCGAACGGACCATCAGCCGCCACCGCGGAGGAAGGCGCCCCTCCATACTTTCCGGAGCGGGACTTGTCGACAACTGTGAACTCGGAAAAGAGAGAGAGAGAGAGAGAGAGAGAGAGAGAGAGAGAAGGTGCACACCGCAGGTGCACAGCGTCAAATCTAATTATTCGTTAGCAGAAATGTAACGTCAGAATTTTATCACTATAATTTCCCCGAAAGTGCTCTTGCAACCCACTAAACACGTGGTGAGCATTATCTAGATTTTTCAGGTAAACATATCAGAAAAGAAGGTCTACATTCCTTTTACATTAGTCAAAGGAGATAGACGAAAAATAATAATAAAAATAAAATAAAATTATAAGCACAAACTTATGTACACAAAACGAAAGAAGTCTACACACTTTAGAGCAGCAATCTGTAAGGATAATAAATCTACTAAAGTAAGGGTTTCAAAATAGGTTTAGAGTGGAAATAACAAATAGAATAAAAACGCACTTTGAACATCCACGGATGCCATAATAAATGGCTAGTATTTATCTTCTTGAGCATAATAAAGCTGTCATTATACTCCAGTTAATACTTCTGGTCGGCACACATATGGTGACAACTTACTAGTTTATAACATAATCTATAAGCGGCTACAAAATCAAATGAATTTTATCGTTGGCAGTTTGTTTACTGTTGTCACGTCATGAAAGTCTAGCAAACTTCCTCTGGAGTTAGTCTGAGAATTCTAGGTTTGGTTATGAAAACAAAGTATATCTGGAAGGAGTTTCCGTCAAGAGACAATTATGAGCAAGAAGTTTCTAGAGTTTTCAAGAAATCTTGAAAGATTTACACCAACTTTGTATGAATCTCACTTTCAAGGGAGGGTATTTCGGGGTTATGTGAAGTATTTCCATTTTTGAGGTATTCTGATTGTGTAATCGACTTCTATTAGCATATCCTCCGTTATATGTTAAAAAGGAGTAGATAGAGAGCACAAGGATGAGTAATGGCGCTGATGAAGTGATAAATAAAATAAAATAAATGATGATGAAAGTGATGAACTCGAAGAACAGTGTAGCTGTTTGGGGCGATATGTTGACCTTTTTTCCCCTTACATCTCCCTCACACCAACACCTAGGCCTGAGAAATGTGAAATCTACTTCGCGCTCGGAGCAAGATGCATGAAATTATATAGTATCCCCGAAAGGAAACTAAGGATGGGATTTTTTTTTCTTATAGATTATCAAATTTTAACACACACACACACACACACACACACACACACACACACACACACACACACACACATATATATATATATATATATATAATAAGAGAAAGAGGACGACCCATATGATAGTAGTGTCATATTAATTTTCATTATGCTATTAATAGTAATAGTTATCAATATATTACATATGGTGATAATGATATTAATAAAAAAAAAGATAATCATAATACTGAAAATCAACAGGACAAAAATCATATGATAGTAGGTAATAACAAAGCAATAATTAATAATTGCAACTAATATAAAAAATAAATATATGATGTGTGATATCAATACTAATGAAGTAATTCCCTATCCTTGGTGCCTTCTCTCCTCTGCCGTCGTTCCTTCTTTATTTTTATTTATTCATTTTTTTTATTCATTTACCTTCTTTTTTTAAGGTCGACTACCGCGACATCTAGGGGCTGCGTCTAGAAACATTTGCCAGGCTGTAGGTGTAGTTGGATTTTAGCTCCTGATTGTATTTATAGTTGTATATAAAAACTCTAATTGCATTCTAGGATTATTTTACTCTTTAAGTAGCACATGCAAAAATCAATTAAGATTCCCAACACCGCCGTAAGTAATCAACAACTCAGGTTTCCAACATACGGTCGTATCCATATTTCTAGGAATACGTCATAGCCCTCGTATCGATAATGGCAAAGGGAATGCCGTATCCTTAGACACGTTTCCAACACGACCGCAATTGTTCAGGATGAGAACTGTCAACTTGGCTTGTGAGTTGTTAGTACGCAATTATGAGACTTACAAGCAGGTTTACACACAATATAACTGGTACATATCTTTGGAAATTAGCATTGTTAATTTCGAATATATCCCATCCACTTTGGTGATGATATAAAATCAATTTCAGATGATCGGAACTTGCCTATATTCATCATTACGGCAGATTATGATATGCACTTTTACGATTTTCTCTCTGCAACCACAAGCGAAGACACGAACGTTATTTTAGTGAACAATGAGCCTCCATTCCTACAGAATATGACAAATAACCGTAGACCGATAAGCCGACTACAAGGGATAGGCGATGTTTGTACTGAATTGTATTGAATTATCTTTTAAAGGATTTCAGCCATTTAGTCGGACATCGAATCTCTTTTTGATAGACAACTTTGTTAAAAATTAGATAAAAAATAAGACCTTGCACAAAAGAAAAAAAGAAAATATAGGACCAGATAAGCTTATGACTAGAATATCCTTTACAATGATGCCAAAATAAGTAAAAAAATGTATATATTAATACCGAATCAAACAGATGATGTTATCATACATTTATGAGTATTTTTTTAATGACTCCTTTAACTAAAATCTAAAAAAATACGTTGGTTGATATGAAAAACAAATACATCTCAGGAACTGGAACGCCTACTTGTAATTTTCATAATACTGAAGAAAAAGAAAAACTAATAGTATACTGTCTGTCTGAGAAAGAATTACACCAATGGGCATTTGATATCTATACATTAAGGGCATGTAATGAATTTGGCTATCAATATGCGCTATTGTAATGTAACAACACACAAAATAGAAAATAAACATTTATAATATAATTAAGGGAAGAACAAAGTACAAGAACGACATTTGACGCATCTGAACACATCGGTACTTGTAGTATGTCAGTGCTTGCACAATTACCCGACTGCTAGCAACATTCTCTCTCTCTCTCTCTCTCTCTCTCTCTCTCTCTCTCTCTCTCTCTCTCTCTCTCTCTCTCTCTCTCTCTCTCTCTCTCTCTCAAAAAAAAAAAAAAAAAAGTTTCTACACACGGAGGAACAGACACTTTAACTCAAAATTTAACAAAATGAAGTGCGTCCTAAATGTTAAATACTATGATAACACTGAATGCAAATTTGAATAGTATTTTCATATATAATACATGTTAAAACAAAAGTTATTATACGACACTAAAAGCTTTGGTTATTAATGAACAATGAAGTCATATATCTAACTGAGGACCAATACTGGCCCGCAGTTAGATATATGACCTTCGTTGATTGATGATCCGTAAGTGGAAATAGTTCAGTTGACTTTGAAATCAGCGCCATTACTCATCATTGTGCTCTCTATCTACTCCTTTTTAACATATAACGGAGGATATGCTAATAGAAGTCGATTACACAATCAGAATACCTCAAAAATGGAAATACTTCACATAACCCCGAAATACCCTCCCTGATGAAAGTGAGGTTGATACAAAGTTGTTGTGTAATTTCTTTCAAGATTTCTTGAAAACTCTAGAAACTTCTTGCTCATAATTGTCTCTTGACGGAACTCCTTGGCCAGATATACTGGTCTGTTTTCGTAACCAAACCTAGAATTCTCAGACTAACTCCAGAGGAAGTTTGCCACAGTTTCATGACGTCTCTATAGTAAACAAACTGCCAACGATAAAATTCATTTGTTGCCGCTTATAGATTATGTTATAAACTAGTAAGTTGTCACCATATGTGTGTCGACCAGAAGTATTAACTGAGTATAATGACAGCTTTATTATGCCCAAGAAGATAAATACTAGCCATTATTATGGCATCCGTGGATGTTCAAAGTGCGTTTTTTATTTCTATTTTTTTCCATTCTAAACCCATATTTTGAAACCTATCTTTACTACGAGCAGTAGATATTATCCTTACAGATTGCTGCTCTAAAGTGTGTAGACTTCTTTCGCTTTTTTTAGTTAATCATAAAGTTTGTGCTACATATGTAGATGATTTATTTATTTTATTTTTTTTTATTATTATTATTATTTCGTCTATCTCCTTTGGCTAATGTAAAAGGAATGTAAGATTTCTTCGTCGGCAATTTCCCTATGGTTGCTAACAGCGCCGTCTCTTTTCTTCCGCGAATGATTCGGTCCCCCACGATACAGGGGAATGAGTCGTCTCACATTACGGTAGTTTGTTTACATTGACAGCAAGATGGATGTCTGGACTGTTTTAACGAATTCGACAAGGCGAAGCAAACCAAACCAAATAGCTCGCGTTTTTCGTCAAAATGCGCCTATAGGGAGTTGTGATTCCTTTAGATAAAAATGTGTTGATAGAATAGACCGTAATCAACTTCTTATGTGTATTTTTTATTTCTTTATCGTTTTATGTCATATTGTTTCACGTCTAACAAGCCCGGTGTGATCTCTGGGATGTTAGTACTTCTTTTTCCTCTCATGCAGGAATGGTTTTACATGCGTTGACCACATGTGAAATAGTGACGCATTCCTTCACCTTTTCTGATATGTTTACCTGAAAAATTGAGGTAATGCTTACCACGTGTTAGATGAAATGTGGGGTGCAAGAGCACTTTCGGGAAAAGTTTATATTGATAAAATTCTCACGGACAAGTACATACAGCCAACGAACAATATTTATGTTTAAAAATTTGACGCTGTGCACCTGCGGTTTTTGTATCGACATTCTCTCTCTCTCACTCTCTATCGAAACTACACCTTTCATCACGAGTAACAGTTGTCGGCAAGTCCTCGCTCCGGACAGAAGTACAGAGCGCCATGGATCCGAGGGGCGCCTTCCTGTTCCTGGCGGTGTCGGCGATTTGGCTGAGTGGGTCCGTTCGCTCAGCGGCTTTGGTAGGGAGTCCTATTCTTCTCTTCTTGGCGGCCGATCTCTTTTGCTTGCGGTTTTAAGTCATTATTTACTGTAATCGCTTTGAGGCTTCTGTCTCATCGCTTTGGCTTAAGCCGATCTCCGTTCATATCCTGCAGAAGCAGAAAGATTGTTTTTCTTTCACTCACTTTTCATACAAAACGCGTGCACGCAAACACAAGTATTACAGTATATATATATATTTTATGTATATACATATACATATGTGTATATAAATATGTATACACATACATATATACACATGTATGCTGTATGATGTATGTATGTATATATATATATATATATATATATATATATATATATATATATATATATATATATATATATATATGTATATATGTATATGTATATGTATAGTATGTGTATGTATATGTATGCACACACACACACACACACACGCATAAATATGTATGCGTGCGTGTGTGTGTGTGTGCCTGTGGAATACTGCCATAATGAAAATGAAATTAAAGCAAGACGTTTCGGAATACACACAATTGGCAATATACAGTAGAGGAAAACCCCAGACAAACACTCGGGAGGAGGCGAGGTGAAACACTCCAAGAGATCCTTCAAGTATGGACGATGTAAGGGCTTCAGGCAGTTTTTTTTCCCTTACGAATTTAAAGATTTATAAACTAATCTAGCGGCCTTCCATCATGTCAGTGGATACAGCAAGGATCAGATTCTTTATTGTAACGTCCTTTGTGTGATCAGCTGCCATTTCGTCAGGAGCCAGTTTCGCCTGTGTAATATTTAGCACATCCTTTATGTAAGTAAATACGTAATCACTAGTAAATCTAGTCGAGTTCCTGATTGATAACTTCGCATTCACTTCTGATTTCTTTATTTCCAAGCAGCGATTAGAGAGACAAAAAAAAAAAAAAAAAAAAAATGGATGGATCTGCATAGTAGCTGCCTAAAATGTAATTTGATGATGTAAGATGCCTAGGTCTACCGCAGATGTAGGTATTAAGATTCAGTATTGATTTATTTCCCCTACCTCATCCCACTAGATAAACCCCGAGGAATTTTGGTTAGATACTGTTCATGTCGACATGAATTTTAAAAGGATTGTGTTGAACTTTGAGCAGTACTTCAGCCTATTTGTTATGACTTACATTTCGTTCACCTGAATCGGATGTTTTTGCTTAGTTACTGACTGTCATTCACAATCCCATATAAAAAAAAAAAAAAAAAAAAAAAAAACAGGATGATCCTTTATGAAAATGGAAAAAAATGCCTTTAAAATCTGCTTAGATCACACGACTGAACTGAAGGTTGTTGGAAATTCTTTCTTTTAAGCGGTTCCTAAAACCACTACCATTGCTTCTTGTATCTATGAAATTCCCCAAAGATCATGCACCCTGTCTTTATCCCTCTGCTAATGGCAATATTTGTAAATATTCTATTATGACAAAGAGCAATGTTTCCCTCCTTACGTTAGTTTCATTTTTTGTGGATTTGAAACATTGAAACACGTTCAGCTCATGAATATCTTTCCCTGACCTCGATTTCCTTCGCTTCTTCTTTTTTTTAGATTGGTATTCCTACCCGACTTCTCAATTCTATATCTGACTTAGATTATAGTTTATTCTACTTCCGCGCTTCCTCTTATCTTATCTCTTATCTTAAACGTACTCCTCGGTGAAATACAGAATCCCGAGCACATACAAACATTTACATTTGGGAGGAAACAAAGTCTATCCGAAGATGCTTGTCATCCTTTCCTTCTTATCCTTGCAGGGAAGAGTTGAATAAATTTTGTTTTTTAAAGATCGTGTCTCGCTCGACTGACGGGACAGACTGAGTCACCGAAAGTCGAAATGAATAAATAAATAAGTCAACTTCAGCTGTTCATGATAAACGAAAAGCGTGTAAACAATCCTAGACACGTGAAAAGCCCGAAAAACTCATCAGTGTTATCCGTTTTACTGCGTTGTAAACTCGCAAAGGGCAGAAAACTAAAATAAAATTTATCTCTTAAAAAAAAACAATAGAGGCTAACTCCGCAACATATATATACTCATTTTTTTATGTGCATATATTTTTTTATTATTATTGTTGGTATTATCGACCAACACATTCTGTAAACTTTATGTCTTCTTTCCATGTATTCTGCAATAAATACTAGCTTTATAATATGCATTCAGAAAAATGTTTCAGCATTTGATTTATTACTAAAAGATGCCGAGCTCTCCTTAGCCCTTCCTCTTAATGGTTTCCAGAGAGGAGATTATGTAAATAAATCATAAACTGAAATTTCAAGTTAGTAATGTTCGTACTTTTTTTTTTTTTTTTTTTTTTTTTTGGGGGGGGTATGTTAGCGTATGCGGAAATGCGATTCCTTTTTAGTTTATTATATGCAATATGCGGCGAGGAATGCATCGCCAATTACCTTATCAAGTGACACGGCAAATATTTAATTCATGTTAAACAGTCCCACTTTGCACCTCAGTTGAGGAATGTTCAGATTTGAAAAGTGTTTACTGATAGCTCCAAAATAATTAACCTTTTCTACGCCTGGTTTACGTCGCAGTTACAAACGCTAATTAGAAAACTCCCTTTCGTGGCTGAATAAATATGATATGAATCGTGTTGATAAAAGTCATGTTAGATGAAAAGTTTATGCTAAAGGCTGAAATACATGAACAGAAAGCCTTGTGTTACATACAGATAAACGTATTAGTGGAAATGAATGGTTCTCAACGCAAAGGTTAGAGGATCCATTTGTTTATGAATTACGTTATGAATAGATGACATACTTTGCCTTCTGAAGTATAAGGAGTAACTATAATCAAACTGGAACGCGAAAGTAAGTTTGATGTATATAGTAGGTTACTATCATCGGCCTGTCATTATTGATCCGTAATCGCTATATTTAGCCGTTGCATAAAGGTTATACAGTTCATGCATCCAACTTCCTGATAATTTGCATCATTTCTTCTCATGGCGAAGGAGGCTGATAAGGCCCATGAATGCAGGAGGGAAAGTGGACGCTGCGTTCCAGAGAGGCGCTGCAGACAGTCCGTGCCCAATGTTGCATGTGGAAAGAGGGGACACGTATGTTGCATGAGAGATTCAGGTAAGTAGACACGGACGCGATTCACATTCTGCCTCCATACAAGATTACAAACACATACGGCGCTCGCGCGCACACAGCAATATATGTGTGTGTGTGTGTGTAGAAAGGTATAAATGAGAATGAATATCTTCACAAAATAATAGGTGTATTTGACCGGTTTCGAATATATCTCATCAGAATTCATATGTCTATATGTGTGTGAGCGCGCACACACACACACACACACACACATATATATGTATATATATATGTATATATGTATGTATATATGTATATATATACATATGTATATATATATATGCATATATATACATATATACATGTGTGTGTGTATGTGTGTTCGTAAATCTTTATATATGAATATATGTATATATATGCGAATACATATATGTGTGTGTATGTCTCTGTGCTTAAATACATATATATACATAATCATTTTGTATTTCACCAGTTGTCGGTCGAAACAAAATCGGCAAAAGCGACGGAGCCCAGAGAAAATCAAGCGAAAACGAAGAAACAAATTTTATAATAAGAAAAAGATCCAAACACAAGGTAAAATAAGTAACCGTTAATTAAATTCTTTATTCCCTCCTCTCGCTGTCTATAGGTATATATATATGTGTTGTATAATATATATATATATATCTATATATATATATATATATTATATATATATGTATATTATATCATATATATATATATATATATTACCTATGAATAAAAGTGCATAAATTCGCATAAACACAAACATACACACCACACACACATTACATGTATATATCTATATATCTGTATGTATACATATATAT
>NW_020868640.1:499606-502398 GCF_003789085.1 Penaeus vannamei | reverse complement strand
CTTTCGGCTTGTGTATCTGCAGAAGTCGTATCTGCAGCGGTTGTTGTATCTGCAGGTCTGCAGTGTTGTTGTATCTGCAGTAGTCGTATCTGCAGTGGTTGTTGTATCTGCAGTAGTCGTATCTGCAGTCGTTGTTGTATCTACAGTAGTCGTATCTGCTGTGGTTGTTGTATCTGCAGTAGTCGTATCTGCAGTGGTTGTTGTATCTGTTGTGTATCTGCAGTGGTTGTGTATCTACAGTAGTCGTACCTGCTGTGGTTGTTGTATCTGCAGTTGTTGTATCTACAGTAGTCGTATCTGCTGTGGTTGTGTATCTACAGTAGTCGTATCTGCAATGGTGTTGTATCTGCAGTAGTCGTATCTGCAGTGGTTGTTGTATCTGCAGTAGTCGTATCTGCAATGGTTGTTGTATCTAAGTAGTCATATCTGCAGTTGTATCTGCAGTAGTCGTATCTGCATGGTTGTTGTATCTACAGTAGTCGTATCTGCAGTGGTGGTTGTATCTACAGTAGTCGTATCTGTAGTGGTTGTTGTATCTGCAGTAGTCGTATCTGCAATGGTTGTTGTATCTACAGTAGTCATATCTGCAGTGGTTGTTGTATCTGCAGTAGTCGTATCTGCTGTATCTACAGTAGTCGTATCTGCAGTGGTGTTGTATCTGCAGTAGTCGTATCTGTGTTGTATCTACAGTAGTCGTATCTGCAGTGGTTGTTGTATCTGCAGTAGTATCTGCAGTATCTGCAGTAGTCGTATCTGCAGTGGTTGTTGTATCTGCAGTGGTTGTTGTATCTGCAGTAGTCGTATCTGCAGTGGTTGTTGTATCTACAGTAGTCGTATCTGCAGTGGTTGTTGTATCTGCAGTAGTCGTATCTGCAGTGGTTGTTGTATCTGCAGTTGTTGTATCTGCAGTAGTCGTATCAGTTGTTGTTGTATCTGCAGTAGTCGTATCTGCAGTGTTGTTGTATCTACAGTAGTCGTATCGTTGTTGTATCTGCAGTGTTGTATCTGCAGTAGTCGTATCTGCTGTGGTTGTTGTATCTGCAGTAGTCGTATCTGCATGCAGTAGTCGTATCTGTAGTGGTTGTTGTATCTACAGTAGTCGTATCTATAGTAGTAGTATCTGCAGTGGTTGTATCTGCAGTAGTCGTATCTGCAGTGGTTGTATTGCAGTGTTGTTATATCTGCAGTCGTTGTGCAGTTTGTATCTACGTTGGGTTGTATCTACAGTAGTAGTATCTGCAGTAGTCGTATCTGCTGGTTGTATCTGCAGTTGTTGTATCGTTAGTCCTTGTATCTGCAGTAAATGTCAGCAGTCGTTGTTGTATCTGCCGTTGTTGTAACAGTAATAGTTGTTGTATCTGCAGTAGTATCTGCTGTAGTTGTATCTGCAGTAGTATGCTGTAGTTGTATCTGCAGTTGTTGTAGTTGTTGTATCTGCAGTAGTATCTGTGTAGTTGATGTTATATCTGCAGTAGTCATTGCATCTGCAATAGTTGTTGTATCTGCAATAATTGTTGTATCTGCAATAGTTGATGTATCTGCAGCCACTGTATCTGCGATAGTTGTAGTTGGAGTAGCTGTATCTGCTATTGTCGTTTGTGGTTGCGATCCGGAAGAGGTCAAAGGCTGGTTAGCGGTTGCGGTCCAGGGGTTTTGCGGTCCAGGGCTGGTTAGCGGTTTCCAGGGCTGGTTTGCGGTCCAGGGCGCTGCGGTCCAGGGCTGGTTAGCGGTTGCGGTCCAGGCTGGTTTGCGGTTGCGGTCCAGGGCTGGTTAGCGGTTGCGGTCCAGGGCTTGCGGTTGCGGTCCAGGGCTGGTTAGCGGTTGCGGTCCAGGGCTGGTTATTGCGGTCCAGGGCGGTTAGTCCAGGCTGGTTAGCGGTTGCGGTCCAGGGCTGGTTAGCGGTTGAGGTCCAGGCTAGTCCAGGGCTGGTTAGCGGTTGAGGTCCAGGGCTAGTTTGTGGCTGCGGTCCAGGGCTGGTTAGCGGTTGCGGTCCAGAGCTAGTTTGTGGTTGCGGTCCAGGCTGGTTAGCGGTTGGTCCAGGGCTGCGGTCCAGGGCTAGTTTGCGGTTGCGGCCCAGGGCTGGTTTGTGGCTGCAGTCCAGGGCTGGTTTTTGCGGTCCAGGGCTGGTTAGCGGTTGCGGTCCAGGGCTGGTTAGCGGTTGCTGTCCAGGGCTAGTTTGCGGTTGCGGTCCAGGGCTGGTTAGCGGTTGCGGTCCAGGGCTGGTTAGCGGTTGCGGTCCAGGGCTGGTTAGCGGTTGCGGTCCAGGGCTTGCGGTTGCAGCGGTGGTTATCCAGGGCTTAGCGGTTGCGGTCCAGGGCTGGGCGGTTGCGGTCCAGGGCTGGTTAGCGGTTGCGGTCCAGGGCTGGTTAGCGGTTGCGGTCCAGGGCTGGTTTGCGGTTGGGCTAGTTTGTGGTTGCGGTCAGGGCTGGTTGCGGTCCAGGGCTAGTGCGGCGGTCCAGGGCTGGTTTGTGGCTGCGGTCCAGGGCTGGTTTGTGGCTGCGGTCCAGGGCTGGTTTGCGGTTGCGGTCCGGGAGAGGTCTGTGGTTGCGGTCCAATCGTGGTACCTGGGTCCTTTTTGACTGGTAAAAGAGCCTAGAATTAGTAACTCCACACGTAACCAAATATTAGTATAGAAATCACCTAATAATCATCCTCTTTGGGGCAGTTTCATTGATGTCCTTGTTATCAGTATTACTCCCATGATTCAGAATCTTATTACCATCATCATAATTATCGCTAGTATTCTCATCATGAGTCATGGTGATGACGATGAAGACGGCGATGTTTACGAT
>NW_020868640.1:472106-492106 GCF_003789085.1 Penaeus vannamei | reverse complement strand
TTGTCTGGGGTTTTCCTCTACTGTATATTGCCAATCGTGTGTGTATTCCGAAACGTCTTGCTTTAATTTCATTTTCATTATGGCAGTATTCCACAGGCACACACACACACACGCACGCATACATATTTATGTGTGTGTGTGTGTGTGTGTGTATATATACATATACATACACATATATCTATACATATACATACATACATATATATATATATATATATATATATATATATATATATATATACATATAAGCATGTATGTATATATATAATATATATACATACATATATACATATGCATACATACATATATATATAAATAAACATACAGCATACATGCTTGTATATGTATGTATATACATATTTATATATATATGTATATGTATATACATAAAATATATATAATACTGTAATACTTGTGTTTGCGTGCACGCGTTTGTGTATGAAAAGTGAGTGAAAGAAAACAATCTTTCTGCTTCTGCAGGATATGAACGGAGATCGGCTTAAGCCAAAGCGATGAGACAGAAGCCTCAAAGCGATTACAGTAAATAATGACTTAAAACCGCAAGCAAAAGAGATCGGCCGCCAAGAACGAGAAGAATAGGACTCCTACCAAAGCCGCTGGGCGAACGGACCCACTCAGCCAAATCGCCGACACCGCCAGGAACAGGAAGGCGCCCCTCGGATCCATGGCGCTCTGTACTTCTGTCCGGAGCGAGGACTTGCCGACAACTGTTACTCGTGATGAAAGGTAGTTTCGATAGAGAGTGAGAGAGAGAGAATGTCGATACAAAAACCGCAGGTGCACAGCGTCAAATTTTTTAAATAATATTGTTCGTTGGCTGTATGTACTTGTCCGTCAGAATTTTATCAATATAAACTTTTCCCGAAAGTGCTCTTGCACCCCACATTTCATCTAACACGTGGTAAGCATTACCTCAATTTTTCAGGTAAACATATCAGAAAAGGTGAAGGAATGCGTCACTATTTCACATGTGGTCAACGCATGTAAAACACAGACCATTCCTGCATGAGAGGAAAAAGAAGTGTAGAGTACTAACATCCCAGAGATCACACCGGGCTTGTGAAACAATATGACAGGGATGATAATAATAGTACGATAAAGAAATAAAAAAATACACATAAGAAGTTGATTACGGTCTATTCTATCAACACATTTTTATCTAAAGGAATCACAACTCCCTATAGGCGCATTTTGACGAAAAACGCGAGCAAATATAGTTTGGTTTGGTTTGCTTCGCCTTGTCGAATTCGTTAAAACAGTCCAGACATCCATCTTGCTGTCAATGTAAACAAACTACCGTAATGTGAGACGACTCATTCCCCTGTATCGTGGGGGACCGAATCATTCGCGGAAGAAAAGAGACGGCGCTGTTAGCAACCATAGGGAAATTGCCGACGAAGAAATCTTACATTCCTTTTACATTAGCCAAAGGAGATAGACGAAATAATAATAATAATAAAAAATAAATAAAATAAAAATCATCTACATATGTAGCACAAACTTTATGATTAACAAAAAAGCGAAAGAAGTCTACACACTTTAGAGCAGCAATCTGTAAGGATAATATCTACTGCTCGTAGTAAAGATAGGTTTCAAAATATGGGTTTAGAGTGGAAATAACAAATAGAAATAAAAAACGCACTTTGAACATCCACGGATGCCATAATAAATGGCTAGTATTTATCTTCTTTGGCATAATAAAGCTGTCATTATACTCCAGTTAATACTTCTGGTCGGCACACATGGTGACAACTTACTAGTTTATAACATAATCTATAAGCGGCTACAAAATCAAATGAATTTTATCGTTGGCAGTTTGTTTACTATAGAGACGTCATGAAACTGTGGCAAACTTCCTCTGGAGTTAGTCTGAGAATTCTAGGTTTGGTTACGAAAACAGACCAGTATATCTGGCCAAGGAGTTCCGTCAAGAGACAATTATGAGCAAGAAGTTTCTAGAGTTTTCAAGAAATCTTGAAAGAAATTACACAACTTTGTATCAACCTCACTTTCATCAGGGGAGGGCATTTCGGGGTTATGTGAAGTATTTCCATTTTTGAGGTATTCTGATTGTGTAATCGACTTCTATTAGCATATCCTCCGTTATATGTTAAAAAGGAGTAGATAGAGAGCACAATGATGAGTAATGGCGCTGATTTCAAAGTCAACTGAACTATTTCCACTTACGGATCATCAATCAACGAAGGTCATATATCTAACTGCGGGCCAGTATTGGTCCTCAGTTAGATATATGACTTCATTGTTCATTAATAAAAAAAACTTTTAGTGTCGTATAATAACTTTTGTTTTAACATGTATTATATATGAAAATACTATTCAAATTTGCATTCACTGTTACCATAGTATTTAACAATTAGGACGCACTTCATTTTGTTAAATTTTGAGTTAAAGTGTCTGCTCCTTCGTGTGTAGATTTTTTTTTTTTTTTTTTTTTTTTAAGGGTGGGGGTCTTTATGTAAGGCAAATTTTCCCTCGAGAAAATCCTCTTCATTCAGTCAGTTAAAGTCTGCTTCAAAATTCTCAAATAGTATTGTCCAGTTCCTCTGTACCTTTCTCGCTTCATCCAATTTTATTAGTATTAACCAAGAGCCTTCTGCTGGGTGTGTTTTAGACATTTCTTAGGAGTTTCCTTTATTCTGTAAATCCGGCAAGAACTTTTTTATATGTTATATATCATTTCGGGTTGTTGATCAAAGATCATCACCTGCCTTTTAGATCCCTAAGTAATATTGGAATGGCAGAGTCTTGTTCCTTTTTACAATCATATTTCTGTATACTTTTTAAACTGAAAATCTATCGGCCACATACCTGTCGGAATGGCTGCGCTGCCGTCGCCTTCGTGTCGCCTATCCCTCGTCACTTGGTTTCGCTCGGACGATGTGCATTTTCGCCCACGGAATGGCTCGTCGAAGGCCAGTTTACTAATTAAGAGAAAATTATGATAACACGTCAGAACACCCCTGTAGAGAATATATATATTCTTTATATAATATATATATATATATATAGAGAGAGAGAGAGAGAGAGAGAGAGAGAGAGAGAGAGAGAGAGAGAGAGTTTGCTAGCAGTCGGTAATGTGCAAGCACTGTACAAGTACCGATGTGTTCAGATGCGTCAAATGTCGTTCTTGTACTTTGTTCTTCCCTTTATTATATTATACATGTTTATTTTCTATTTTGTGTTTTTACATTACAATAGCGCATATTGATAGCAAAAAATTATATGATATCAAATGCCCATTGGTGTAATTCTTTCTCAGACAGACAGTATACTATTAGGTTTTCTTTTTCTTCAGTATTATGAACATTGCAAGTAGGCGTTCCAGTTCCTGAGATGTATTTCTTTGTTTAGTGTTTTTCATATCAACTAACGTATTTTTGTCCATTAGATTTTCTTTAGTTAAAGGAGTCATTAAAAAAATACTCATAAATGTATGATAACATCATCTGTTTGATTCGGTATTATTATATACTAATTTTTACTTATTTTGGCATCACTGTAAAGGATATTCTAGTCATAAGCTTATCTGGTCCTATATTTTCTTTTTTTCTTTTGTGCAAGGTCTTATTTTTTATCTAATTTTTAACAAAGTTGTCTATCAAAAAGAGATTCGATGTGCGACTAAATGGCTGAAATCCTTTAAAAGATAATTCAATACAATTCAGTACAAACATCGCCTATCCCCTGCAGTCGGCTTATCGGTCTACGGTTATTTGTCATATTCTGTAGGAATGGAGGCTCATTGTTTACTAAAATAACGTTCGTGTCTTCGCTTGTGGTTACAGAGAGAAAATCGTAAAAGTGCATATCATAATCTGCCGTAATGATGAATATAGGCAAGTTCCGATCATCTGAAATTGATTTTATATCATCACCAAAGTGGATGGGATATATTCGAAATTAACAATGCTAATTTCCAAAGATATGTACCAGTTATATTGTGTGTAAACCTGCTTGTAAGTCTCATAATTGCGTACTAACAACTCACAAGCCAAGTTGACAGTTCTCATCCTGAACAATTGCGGTCGTGTTGGAAACGTGTCTAAGGATACGGCATTCCCTTTGCCATTATCGATACGAGGGCTATGACGTATTCCTAGAAATATGGATACGACCGTATGTTGGAAACCTGAGTTGTTGATTACTTACGGCGGTGTTAGGAATCTTAATTGATTTTTGCATGTGCTACTTAAAGAGTAAAATAATCCTAGAATGCAATTAGAGTTTTTATATACAACTATAAATACAATCAGGAGCTAAAATCCAACTACACCTACAGCCTGGCAAATGTTTCTAGACGCAGCCTAGATGTCGCGGTAGTCGACCTTAAAAAAAAAAGGTAAATGAATAAAAAATAAATGAATAAATAAAAAATAAATAAGGAAGGACGACGGCAGAGGAGAGAAGGCACCAAGACAGGATAGGGGAATACCGTTACTTTCATTAGTATTGATATCACTATCATATTTATTATCTTTATTATTATCATAGTTGCAATTATTTTTATTGTAATTATTATTGCTTTGTTATTACCACTATCATATGATTTTTGTTCCTGTTGATTTTCAGTATTATGATTATCTTTTTTGTATTATCATTATCACCATATGTAATATATTGATAACTATTACTATTAATGGCATAATGAAAATTAATATGACACTACTATCATATGGGTCGTCCTCTTTCTCTTATATATATATATATATATATATATATATATATATATATATATATGTGTGTGTGTGTGTGTGTGTGTGTGTGTGTGTGTGTGTGTGTGTGTGTGTGTGTGTGTGTGCTTAAAATTTGATGCTGGTCTATCAAACTGTATGAAATAAGAGAATTCCAATGCCATCCTTAGTTTCCTTTCGGGGATACTATATAATTTCATGCATCTTGCTCCCGAGCGAAGTAGATTTCACATTTCTCAGGCCTAGGTGTGGTGTGAGGGAGATGTAAGGGGAAAAAAGGTCAACATATCGCCACGGCCCAAACAGCTACACTGTTGCCACTTCGAGTTCATCACTTTATCATCATCTTTTATTTTATTTTATTTATCACTTCATCAGCGCCATTACTCATCCTTGTGCTCTCTATCTACTCCTTTTTAACATATAACGGAGGATATGCTAATAGAAGTCGATTACACAATCAGAATACCTCAAAAATGGAAATACTTCACATAACCCCGAAATACCCTCCCTTGATGAAAGTGAGATTGATACAAAGTTGGTGTAATTTCTTTCAAGATTTCTTGAAAACTCTAGAAACTTCTTGCTCATAATTGTCTCTTGACGGAACTCCTTGGCCAGATATACTGGTTTGTTTTCATAACCAAACCTAGAATTCTCAGACTAACTCCAGAGGAAGTTTGCTAGACTTTCATGACGTGACAACAGTAAACAAACTGCCAACGATAAAATTCATTTGATTTTGTAGCCGCTTATAGATTATGTTATAAACTAGTAAGTTGTCACCATATGTGTGCCGACCAGAAGTATTAACTGGAGTATAATGACAGCTTTATTATGCTCAAGAAGATAAATACTAGCCATTTATTATGGCATCCGTGGATGTTCAAAGTGCGTTTTTTATTTCTATTTGTTATTTCCACTCTAAACCCATATTTTGAAACACCTATCTTTACTACGAGCAGTAGATATTATCCTTACAGATTGCTGCTCTAAAGTGTGTAGACTTCTTTCGTTTTTTTAGTTAATCATAAAGTTTGTGCTACATATGTAGATGATTTTTATTTGATTTTATTTTTTTATTATTATTATTTCGTCTATCTCCTTTGACTAATGTAAAAGGAATGTAGACCTTCACCTTTTCTGATATGTTTACCTGAAAAATCTAGATAATGCTCACCACGTGTTAGATGAAGTATGGGTTGCAAGAGCACTTTCGGGGAAACGTTTATAGTGATAAAATTCTGACGGATAATTACATTCTGCTAACGAATAATAGTTAAGATTTGACGCTGTGCACCTGCGGTTTTTGTGTCGACATCTCTCTCTCTCTCTCTCTCTCTCTCTCTTTATCGAGACTACACCTTTCGTCACGAGTCACAGTTGTCGACAAGTCCTCGCTCCGGACGGAAGTACAGAGCGCCATGGATCCGAGGGGCGCCTTCCTGTTCCTGGCGGTGTCGGCGATTTGGCTGAGTGGGTCCGTTCGCTCAGCGGCTTTGGTAGGAGTCCTATTCTTCTCCTTCTTGGCGGCCGATCTCTTTTGATTGCGGTTTTAAGTCATTATTTACTGTAATCGCTTTGAGGCTTCTGTCTCATCGCTTTGGCTTAAGCCGATCTCCGTTCATATCCTGCAGAAGCAGAAAGATTGTTTTCTTTCACTCACTTTTCATACACAAACGCGTGCACGCAAACACAAGTATTACAGTATTATATGTATATTATATTTATGTATATACATATACATGTGTATATAAATATGTATACACACATATATACATATATACAAACATGTATGCTGTATGTTTATTTGTATATGTATATGTACGTATGCATATATATATATATATATATATATATATATATATATATATATATATGTATGTATGTATGTATGCATATGTATAGATATTTATGTGTGCACACACACACACACACACACACACACACACATAGATATGTATGCGTGCGTGTGTGTGTGTGCCTGTGGAACACAGGCACAAGCAAGACGTTTCGGAATACACACACGATTGGCAATATACAGTAGAGGAAAACCCCAGACAAACACTCGGGAGGAGGCGAGGTGAAACACTCCAAGAGATCCTTCAAGTATGGACGATGTAAGGGCTTCAGGCAGTTTTTTTCCCTTACGAATTTAAAGATTTATAAACTAATCTAGCGGCCTTCCATCATGTCAGTGGATACAGCACGGATTAGGTTCTTTATTGTAACGTCCTTTGTGTGATCAGCTGCCATTTCGTCAGGAGCCAGTTTCGCCTGTGTAATATTTAGCACATCCTTTATGTAAGTAAATACGTAATCACTAGTAAATCTAGTCGAGTTCCTGGTTGATAACTTCGCATTCACTTCTGATTTCTTTATTTCCAAGCAGCGATTAGAGAGACAAAAAAAAAAAAAAAAAAAAAAAAAAAAAGGATGGATCTGCACAGTAGCTGCCTAAAATGTAATTTGATGATGTAAGATGCCTAGGTCTACCGCAGATGTAGGTATTAAGATTCAGTATTTATTTATTTCCCCTACCTCATCCCACTAGATAAACCCCGAGGAATTTTTTTGGGATTTCATGTCGGCATGAATTTTAAAAGGATTGTGTTGAACTTTGAGCAGTACTTATCAGCCTATTTATGACTTACATTTCGTTCCCCTGAATCGGAGGTTTTTGCTTAGTTACTGACTGTCATTCACAATCTCCAGCACGATAAAAAAAAAAAAAAAAAAAAAAAAAAAAAAAAAAACAGGATGAATCCTTTATGAAAAAATGGAAAAAATGCCTTAAAAATCTGCTTAGATCACACGACTGAACTGAAGGTTGTTGGAAATTCTTTTAAGCGGTTCCTAAAACCACTACCATTGCTTCTTGTATCTATGAAATTCCCCAAAGATCATGCACCCTGTCTTTATCCCTCTGCTAATGGCAATATTTGTAAATATTCTATTATGACAAAGAGCAATGTTTCCCTCCTTACGTTAGTTTCATTTTTTGTGGATTTGAAACATTGAAACACGTTCAGCTCATGAATATCTTTCCTGACTTCTCGATTTCTCGCTTCCTTTTTTTTTTAGATTGGTATTCCTACCCGACTTCTCAATTCTATATCTGACTTAGATTATAGTTTATTCTACTTCCGCGCTTCCTCTTATCTTATCTCTTATCTTAAACGTACCTCCTCGGTGAAATACAGAATCCCGAGCACATACAAACATTTACATTTGGAGGAAACAAAGTCTATCCGAAGACGCTTGTCATCCTTTCCTTCTTATCCTCGCAGGGAAGAGTTGAATAAATTTTTGTTTTTTAAAGATCGTGTCTCGCTCAACTGACGAAAGACTGAGTCACCGAAAGTCAAAATGAATAAATAAATAAAGTCAACTTCAGCTGTTCATGATAAACGAAAAGGGTGTAAACAATCCTAGACACGTGAAAAGCCCGAAAAACTCATCAGTGTTATCCGTTTTACTGCGTTTTAAACTCACAAAGAGCAGAAAACTAAAATAAAATTTATCTCTTAAAAAAAACAATAGAGGTTCTCCGCAACATATATATACTCATTATTTTTATGTGCATATATTTCTTTTTAATTATTATTGGTATTATTGACCAACACATTCTGTCTTCTTGCCATGTATTCTGCAATAAATACTAGCTTTATAATATGCATTCAGAAAAATGTTTCAGCATTTGATTTATTACTAAAAGATGCCGAGCTCTCCTTAGCCCTTCCTCTTAATGGTTTCCAGAGAGGAGATTATGTAAATAAATCATAAACTGAAATTTCAAGTTAGTAATGTTCGTACTTTTTTTTTTTTTGGGGGGGGGGGTATGTTAGCGTATGCGGAAAGATGCGATTCCTTTTTAGTTTATTATATGCAATATGCGGCGAGGAATGCATCGCCAGTTACCTTATCAAGTGACACGGCAAATATTTCATCCATCTTAATTAAACTGTCCCACTTCGCACCGCAGTTGAGGAATGTTCAGATTTGAGAAGCGTTTACTAGCTCCAAAATAATTAACCTTTTCTATGCCTGGTTTACGTCGCAGTTAGAAACGCTATTTAGCAAACTCTAAATAGCGATATGAATCGTGTCGATAAAAGTCTTGTTCGATGAAGAAAAGTTTATGCTACTGGCTGAAATACACGAACAGAAAGCCTTTCGTTACATACAGATAAACGTATTAGTGGAAATGAATGGTTCTCAACGCAAAGGTTAGAGGATCCATTTGTTTATGAATTACGTTATGAATAGATGACATACTTTGCCTTCGGAAGTATAAGGAGTAACTATAATCAAACTGGAACGCGAAAGTAAGTTTGATGTTTATAGTAGGTTACTATCATCGGCCTGTCATTATTGATCCGTAATCGCTATATTTAGCCGTTGCATAAATGTTATACAGTTCATGCATCCAACTTCCTGATAATTTGCATCATTTCTTCTCATGGCGAAGGAGGCTGATAAGGCCCATGAATGCAGGAGGGAAAGTGGACGCTGCGTTCCAGAGAGGCGCTGCAGACAGTCCGTGCCCAATGTTGCATGTGGAAAGAGGGACACGTATGTTGCATGAGAGATTCAGGTAAGTAGACACGGACGCGATTCACATTCTGCCTCCATGTAAGATTACAAACACATACGGCGCTTGCGCGCGCACACAGCATATATGTGTGTGTGTGTGTGTGTAGAAAGGTATAAATGAGAATGAATATCTTCACAAAATAATAGTGTATTTGACCGGTTTCGAATATATCTTCATCAGAAATTCATATGTCTATATGAGTGTGTGAGCGCGCGCACACACACACACACACACACACACACACACACACACACATATATATATATAATATATATATATATATATATATATATATATATATATATATATATGATATATATATATGTATATATGTATGTAATATATATATGCATATATATACATATATACATGTGTGTGTATGTGTGTTCGTAAATCGTTATATATGAATATATGTATATATATGCAAATACATATATGTGCGTGTATGTCTCTGTGCTTAAAAAATATATATACATAATCATTTTGTATTTCACCAGTTGTCGGTCGAAACAAAATCGGCAAAAGCGACGGAGCCCAGAAATCAAGCGAAAACGAAGAAACAAATTTATAATAAGAAAAAGATCCAAACACAAGGTAAATAAGTAACCGTTAATTGAATTCTTTATTCCCTCCTCTCGCTGTCTATAGGTATATATATATATAATATATATATATATATATATATATATATATATATATATATATATATATATATATATACCTATGAATAAAAGTGCATAAATTCGCATAAATACACACATACACACACACACACACATACATGTATATATCTATATATCTGTATGTATACATATATATATTTTTATATATACATATACATGATGTATGTATATATATGTATAAATGTATATATTTATATATATATATATATATATATATATATATATATATATTATATAATATATATGCAATATATATATATATATATATATATATATATATATATATATATATATATATATATGTATATTATATATATAAATAATATATATATATACATATATATATACACTTATAGATGTATATACATATGTATGTATGTGTGTGCTTGTGTATATGTATATATATATATATATAATATATATATATATATATATATATATATATATATATATATATATATATGTGTGTGTGTGTGTGTGTGTGTGTGTGTGTGTGTGTGTGTGTGTGTGTGTGTGTGTGTGTGTGTGTGTGTGTGTGTGTGTGTGTGTGTGTATGTGTCTGTGTGTGTGTGTGTGTGTGTGTACATAAATATATATAATATAATATATACATATACACATATATATATTTATATACATATGTGTGTGTGTCTGTGTGCTTGTGTAGTCGTATATGTATATGAATATATATATATATATATATATATATATATATATATATATATAGAGAGAGAGAAGAGAGAGAGAGAGAGAGAGAGAGAGAGAGAGAGAGAGAGAGAGAGACATGTTTGAATGAGTGTTTTTTTTTTTTTTTTTTTATGTTCTTCTGTATACATGCATATATATATATATATATATATATATATATATATATATATATATACATACATATATATATATATATATATATATATATGTGTGTGTGTGTGTGTGTGTGTGTGTGTGTGTGTGTGTGTGTGTGTGTGTGTGTGTGTGTGTGGTGTGTGTGTGTGTGTGTGTGTGTGTGTGTGTGTGTGTGTGTGTGTGAGTGAATGTGTATGCTTATGTGTTTATATGTTCATATATTTATATGTGTATATGTATATATATACATACATACATGCACACACACACACACACACATACACACAAACACAAATACACACACACATATATGTATATGTATATACATACATATATATATATATATATATATATATATATATATATATATATATATATATATAGGGTGTATATATATTTGCGCATGTATATAAACATGTGTATAAGACACACACACACACACACACACACACACACACACACACACACACACACACACACACACACACACACACACACACACACACACACACACACACACACACACACATATATATATATATATATATATATATATATATATATATATACATATTGCTTCTTT
Source organism: Penaeus vannamei (assembly GCF_003789085.1). Taxonomy (NCBI): domain Eukaryota; kingdom Metazoa; phylum Arthropoda; class Malacostraca; order Decapoda; family Penaeidae; genus Penaeus; species Penaeus vannamei. The sequence goes on along the minus strand of NW_020868640.1, from coordinate 480,667 downwards.
TCACATATTCTCTCCTGTTCTATATTCATAGCATGGCCTCTCTCTCACTTTCATATCCCCCCCTCTCTCTCTCTCTCTTATTCAGACCTGAAGATTAAGTATAGTAGGATTTCGAAATTATTACTTCATTTTCATTAAATCTAGTTTGTGCATTGTGGATTTTTCTGCCTTAGTATCAACGTGATTGGGTGTTTTACCATATATAGACAGAGATATGTGTGTATGTTCATCTGATGAGGAAATGTTGACAAGTTCAATACATTACGATTGAATTTCATTTCTTATTATGTCTATTTCCTTATATATGTGTGTGTATTCATATGTATACACATTTTTATTTGCATATATTAAGATTTATCATGTCACCATAATTATGTTCTCTGTTCACAACAAGACAAAGTATCCCTAAAGCTTTATCTTTTTCTGGTTTTCCAAAGGCTCCAAGAAATGTACGAAGGATTATGGGAGATGTAAGTCCAAGTGCCGCGGTCATTCTGATAAAACAAGAGCGTGTCCCAACGGTAAGGTGTGCTGTAGAAACCCTGCAAATCCTCGGAGCCAAGTTATAGCCAAAACGACTGCACGGCAGCAGGAGGAGTTTGCAAGAAACCTAACAAAAAGTGCAAAGAGCCTCTTTCCTTCCAATGCCCAGACAAGGATAGAAGCTGCTGCAAGAAAACCACAAAGAACAACTGCAAATCGAAGGGCTTTGGATGTGTAAAAAATTGTAGGGGAACGACCATGAAATTTAAAGGTTGTAAGGAAGGAAGAGTCTGCTGCAAGCAAGCACAAAAAGGGAACTGCAAACAAGTGGGAGGAAACTGTAAAGAAGAAGCAAAATGTAACACGGAAGTCTTAAAGCCCAACAAGCCATGCAAAGATGGAAAGATTTGTTGCAAAAAGGGAAATAATAAATGTAAAGATCTGGGAGGCAGATGTCGAAAGGAAGCCAAATGCACAGGACAAATATTTACTCCCTCTATACCATGCAAGGATGGTAAGGTCTGTTGTAATAAAGGAAATGATAAATGCAAAGATCTGGGAGGTAGATGTCGAAAGGAAGCCAAATGCACAGGGCAAATATTTACTCCCTCTATACCATGCAAGGATGGTAAGGTCTGTTGTAATAAAGGAAAAAACAAATGCAAAGATCTAGGAGGTACATGTCGAGAGGAAGCCAAATGCACCAGGGACGTACTCACTCCCTCTATACCATGCAAGGATGGTAGGGTCTGTTGTGAAAAAGGAAAAAGCAAATGCAAAGATCTGGGAGGAACATGTCGAGAGGAAGCCAAATGCGACGGGGATATACTTACTCCCTTTGTACCGTGCAAGAATGGTAAGGTCTGTTGTGAAAAAGGAAAAAGCAAATGCAAAGATCTGGGAGGTACATGTCGAGAGGAAGCCAAATGCGACGGGGATATACTTACTCCCTCTGTACCGTGCAAGAATGGTAAGGTCTGTTGTGAAAAAGGAAAAAGCAAATGCAAAGATCTGGGAGGTACATGTCGAGAGGAAGCCAAATGCGACGGGGATATACTTACTCCCTCTGTACCGTGCAAGAGTGGTAAGGTCTGTTGTGAAAAGGGAACAACTTGTAAATCACTAAGTGGACAGTGTAAAAAGGAAGACACATGTCAAAGCAAAGTGTTAAACCCCAGCAAGAAGTGCAAAGCTGGTAAGGTATGCTGCTTAATCCGCACCTGTCGCGACCGAGGAGGGAAGTGTAAGAAGGAAGGAAAGTGCAACGGTAGAATCGTCAAGGTGAAGAAGCCATGCAAGGAACCCAAAGTCTGCTGTCTAGGTAAGTGAAAGAAAATTGCGTAAAGCACAGATACACAAGTACTCGAAAATCTACATGATAATGAATGGCTTTAAGCATACATATATACAAATACGAAGTGTACTATCTATTTTACTGTTAATTTATGTCAGTATGATTATCGTCGCGATTATTTAATGACAAAATGTTCCAGTGATATGTCAATAATGCTACTAATGATAATGCTATGAACAAAATTAGGAATCAAAATTAGTTTATAGGTGAAATGATTCATGAATACACCACCCATCAGCTGTATGAACTGCTAGAACTGTCATAAATAGGAACATTAGAACAAAGGCACAATTCGCTTCGCAGTAGCGTATTTTCATTTTGAAAATATATTTGATTATGATAGTAATAACAATCAATTTACGACGATTTTGATGTTACATTGATTTGATAATCATTCGTCACCATCATTACTATCGTAAGCATCGCCGTCTTCATCGTCATCACCATGACTCTCATGATGAGAATACTAGCGATAGTTATGATGATGGTAATAAGATTCTGAATCATGGGAGTAATACTGATAACAAGGACATCAATGAAACTGCCCCAAAGAGGATGATTATTAAGTGATTTCTATACTAATATTTGGTTACGTGTGGAGTTACTAATTCTAGGCTCTTTTACCAGTCAAAAAGGACCCAGGTACCACGATTGGACCGCAACCACAGACCTCTCTCGGACCGCAACCGCAAACTAGCCCTGGACCGCAAACCAGCCCTGGACCGAGCCCTAGCCACAACCAGCCCTGGACCGCAACGCTAACCAGCCCTGGACGCAACCGCCCACCGCAACAAAAGCCCGCAACCGCTGCCCTGACCGCAACCGCTAACCAGCCCTGGACCGCAACCAGCCCTGGACCGCAACCGCTAACCAGCCCTGGACCGCAACCGCTAACCAGCCCTGGACCGCAACCGCTAAACCAGCCCTGACCGCAACCGCTAACCAGCCCTGGACCGCAACCGCTAACCAGCCCCCGCAACCGCTAACCAGCCCTGGACCGCAACCGCTAACCCAGCCCTGGACCGCAACCGCTAACCAGCCTGGACCGCAACCGACCAGCCCTGCCGCAACCGCTAACCAGCCCTGGACGCAACCGCTAACCAGCCCTGCACCGCAACCCACCAGCCTGACCGCAACCGCTAACCACCTGGACGCAGCCCTGGACCGCAACCGCTAACCAGCCCTAGCCCTACAGCCCTGACCGCAACCGCTCGCAACCGCCTGGACCGCAACCGCTAACCAGCCCTGGCAACCGCTAACCAGCCCTGGACCGCAACCAGCCCTGGACCGCAACCGCTAACCAGCCCTGGACCGCAACCGCTAACCAGCCCTGGACCGCAACCGCTAACCAGCCCTGGACCGCAACCGCTAACTCAAACCCCACCGCAACCGCTAACCAGCCCTGGGACCGCAAACCACCCCTAACCGCAGCCTGGAACCACAAACGACAATAGCAGATATAGCTACTGCAACTACAACTATCGCAGATACAGTGGCTGCAGATACATCAACTATTGCAGATACAACATTTACTGCAGATGCAGATGCAATGACTACTGCAGATACAACATCAACTGCTGATACAACTACAGCAGATACTACTGCAGATACAACAACTGCTGCTACAACTGCAGATACAACAACTGCTGCTACAACTGCAGATACAACAACTGCTGCTACAACAACAGCAGATACAACTACAGCAGATACTACAGCAGATACAACAACTGCTGCTACAACAACAGCAGATACAACTGCGGCAGATACCACTGCAGATACAACAACGATTACTGTTACAACAACGGCAGATACAACAACGACTGCTGATACATCTACTGGAGATACAACGACTGCAGATACACCACTGCAGATACAACACTGCAGATACGACTACTGCAGATACTACTACTGAGATACAACTAACAGATACAACGACTGCAGATAACTGCAGATACAACAACCATGCAGAATACAACAACCACTGCAGATACAACCACTACTGCAGATACTGCAGATACAACAACACTGCAGATACAACAGATACGATACTGCAGATACAACAACCACTCGCAGATACAACTACTGCAGATACAACAACCACTGCAGATACAACCACTGCAGATATTACAACCACTGCAGATACAACAACCACTGCAGATACGACTACTGCAGATACAACAACCACTGCAGATACACACTGTAAGATACAACAACCACTGCAGATACAACCACTGCAGATATTACAACCACTGCAGAAACAACAAACACTGCAGATTACGACTACTGCGATACGACTGCAGATACAACAACCACTGCAGATACAACCACTGCAGATACAACAACCACTGAAGATACAACTACTGCAGATACAACAACCACTGCAGATACGACTACTGCAGATACAACAACGATTGCTGTTACAACAACTGCAGATACAACGACTGCAGATACAACAATTGCAGATACAACCACTGCAGGTACAACTACTGTAGATACTACGACTGCAGATACAACCACAATAGATACAACTACTGCAGTCACATCAACGGCTGTAGATACAACGACGGCCGAAAACAACGACTACGGCCATCACAACTACAACCATACCTACCACCACTATTGCCTTCAACGTAACTGCAAGGCTTCTAGAGCTCGCAACCATCGACCCTTCCCTGGGGGCTCTGGAAGCGGCCCTGGACGAGGCCAGCGACAGACTCGGCACCATCGACAGCACCGGCCGAAGGAGAGTTCGGAGGCAAGCCGCTGGCGAGCCAGCAACCAGTACAACCGATGCCACCACAACTGATGCCACTACAACTGATGCCACTACAACCGATGCCACCACAACTGATGCCACTACAACCGATGCCACCACAGTTGATGCCACTACAACCGATGGCACTACAACCGATGCCACTACAACCGATGCCAACACATCCAACCGATGCAACACAACTGATGCCACTACAACCGATGCCACCACAACTGATGCCACTACAACTGATGCCACTACAACCGATGCCACACAACTGATGCCACTACAACGATGCCACCACAGTTGATGCCACTACAACCGATGGCACTACAACCGATGCCAACTACAACCGATGCACCACAACTGATGCCACTACAACCGATGCACACCTGATGCCACTACAACCGATGCCACCACAACTGATGCCACTACACACCCGATGCACTACAACCGATGCAATACAACCGATGACACCACAACCGATGCCACTACACTGATGCCACCACAATTGATGCCACTACACAAACCTGATGCCACTACAACCGATGCCACCACAACGATGCACTACAACCGATGGCACTACAACTGATGCCACTACAACCGATGCCACAACAACCGATGCCACCACAACTGATGTCACTACAACCGATGCCACTACAACCGATACCACCACAACTGATGCCACTACAACCGATGCTACCACATCTGATGTCACTACACAAACGATGCCACATGACACTAAACGATGCACTACAACGATGTGACCACTACAACCGAGTACAACCCACCAAACACAAACCGATGCCACCACAACCGATGCCCACAACAACCGATGCACCACAACTGATGCCATACAACCGATGCCAACAACTGATGCCACTACAACCGATGCACCACAACCGATACCTACAACGGATGCACACACTGATGTCACTACAACTGCTGTCACAACCGATGCCACCAACGACACAACTGATGCACCACAACTGATGTCACCACAACCTATGCCACCACAACCGATGCCACCACAACCGATGCCACTACAACTGATGCCACTACAACCGATGCCACTACAACGGATGCCAACCCGAAGCACTACAACTGATGCCACACAACGATGCCACACAACCGATGCCACTACAACTGATACACACTGATGTCACTACAACCGATGCCACACAACTGATTGCAACCACAACGATGCACACAAACGGATGCCACCACAACCGAGTGCACACCGACAACGCTGCACTACAACCGATGCACCACAACTGATGTCACCATTACCGATGCCACTACACTGACTGACCACACTGGATGCCACCACAACTGATGCCCACCTGACAACTGATGCCACCACAACCGATGCCACTACAACTGATGCACACACAACCGATTGCACCACAACTGATGCCACAACAACCGATGCCACCACACAACTGATGCCACCACACCGATGCCACCACAACCGATGCCACTACAACTGATGTCACCACAACTGATGCCACCACAACCGATGCCACTACAACTGATGTCACCACAACCGATGCCACAACCGATGCCACCACAACCGATGCCACTGCCACTACAACGGATGTCACCACAACCGAAGCCACTACAACTGATGCCACCACAACTGATGCCACTACAACCGATGCCACCACAACCGATGCCACTGCAACTGATGCCACTACAACTATGTCAACTGACAACCGATGTCACTACAACTGATGCCACCACAACCGATGCACTACAACGGATGTCATGCCCTACAACCGATGCCACTGACAACTGATCCACTACAACCGATGCCACCACAACCGATGCCACCACAACGATGCCACTACAACGATGTACCGATGCCACTACAATGATGTCACCACAGACCGATGCCACTACACAACTGATGTGCCACAACAACCACAACCGATGCCACTACAACCGATGCACCTACAACTGATGCCACACTGATGTCAACATGATTAACGCGATGCCACTACAACGATGTCACCACAACCGATGCACACACACGTAACCACCAACTGATGCCACTACAAACCGATGCCACCACAACGGATGTCACTACAACTGGATGTGATGCCAACCTACTGATGCCACTACAACTGATGAACAACTCACTACAAATGCCATGACAACCCACTACCGATGCACTGATTTCACCACAACCGATGCACTACAACTGATGTCACACACAACCGATGCCACTACAACTGATGTCACGCACAAGCGATGCCACTACAACTGATTTCACCACAATGCCCATGACCGATGCCACACAACCGATGCACACAACTGATGCACACTGACAGCACAACGATGCCACTACAACCGATGCACCACACCGACACCAATGATGCCACTACAACTGATGCCATGCCACAACTGATGCCACTACAACTTGATGCCACTACAACCGATGCACTACATCTGATGTCACTACACAGCGATGACACCACAAACCGATGCACCTACAACCGATGCCACTACAACTGATGTCACCACAACCGATGCCACTGCCGGATTACTAAACCGATGCCACCTGATGCACATTGACCTGCTAACCAACAACTGATACAACTGATTACAGGAATGGAACAACCGAACTACAGATGACTGCCGATACACAACCGTATGACTGACCACCACAAAACCGACTGCACTACAAACTGATGCGATGCACTACAACCGATGATTGCTGACCAACAACCTGACACCACTGCACTGATGCAACAACGAGCCACCACAACTGATGTCACTACACTGATGCAACTACAACGATGCCATACAGCTGATGACTCTAACAACGATGCACTACAACTGATTGCCACTACAACCGATGCCACTACAGCTGATGCACCCACAACCGATGCCACTACAAACTGATGCCAACAATCTGCCACACAGCTGATGCACCCACAACTGTTGTCACTACAACCGATGTCACTACGGCTGATTCCACAGCAACGGGTTTCACGCCTGAAACAACCAACGACTGTTTGCCACACAGGTGACTCTGCCACAACTGGCTCCACAACCACAGGTGACTCTGCCACAACTGGCTCCACAACCACAGGTGACTCTGCCACAACTGGCTCCACAACCACAGGTGACTCTGCACAACTGGCTCCACAACCACAGGTGACTCTGCACAACTGGCTCCACAACACAGGTGACCTGCCACAACTGGCTCCACACACCACTCTGCACCTGGCCTTCACGCATCAGGACCGCATCGACGCCGAAGACTTTGCTGACCAGGTACATCCAGTTCCTCAGCGACGCCACAGCCCCTGTCGACGACGAAAACGCTGACCAAATAGACAGCGGCACCGTCAGCGCCAAACAGCTTCATCGAAGAGTTCGACGACCTGATCGACCTGATCGCGCAGACGGGAAGAGGATCACGGACGGAACCAGGGCGCTGCTGCCACGAGCCCGAGGCGACACGCAGCAGCTGCTGGACAGGATCAACAACGGCCGCATAGCTATCCGAGAGGAGGTTGAGCGGCTGAATCCACTCGCTGAAAACACAATTACCCTTCCCACATTGGCACCTTAAAGGGTAATATGCAGTGACACGCCTTGGAATACATATATATGTATATGGATACATAATGCATATACATACTGTAAGTATGGATACATACTTGTTTTGTGTATTCCAGGACTAACTACCACAATATATACGAATTTCAAACTGAAATTAAATACTGTGGTTCTTTTCAAATTCATCGATTTACTGAGTTTTTTTGTCAACACATTCTAATCCCAGTAGCTTGTCAAAACAAAATCAAAACTAGCGGCAAAGCTGAGAGCTACTGTGTTTGCTGCGATTCAGACGCATGTAAATGTTATGAAAATATAAAATAATAATAATAATAATAATAATAATAATAAAATAATAAAATAAAATGAAGCTATTGTATTTTTTATGCTAATCTTAAATTG
>NW_020868640.1:459607-472006 GCF_003789085.1 Penaeus vannamei | reverse complement strand
CCACTTTGGAAATTAGCAATGTTAATTTCGAATATATCCCATCCACTTTGGTGATGATATAAAATCAATTTCAGATGATCGGAACTTGCCTATATTCATCATTACGGCAGATTATGATATGCACTTTTACGATTTTTTCTCTGCAACCACAAGCGAAGACACGAACGTTATTTTAGTAAACATTGAGCCTCCATTCCTACAGAATATGACAAATAACCGTAGACCGATAAGCCGACTGCAGGGGATAGGCGATGTTTGTACTGAATTGTATTGAATTATCTTTTAAAGGATTTCAGCCATTTAGTCGGACATCGAATCTCTTTTTGATAGACAACTTTGTTAAAAATTAGATAAAAAATAAGACCTTGCACAAAAGAAAAAAAGAAAATATAGGACCAGATAAGCTTATGACTAGAATATCCTTTACAATGATGCCAAAATAAGTAAAAAAATGTATATATTAATACCGAATCAAACAGATGATGTTATCATACATTTATGAGTATTTTTTTAATGACTCCTTTAACTAAAAAAAATCTAATGGACAAAAATACGTTGGTTGATATGAAAAACACTAAACAAAGAAATACATCTCAGGAACTGGAACGCCTACTTGTAATTTTCATAATACTGAAGAAAAAGAAAAACTAATAGTATACTGTCTGTCTGAGAAAGAATTACACCAATGGGCATTTGATATCTATACATTAAGGGCATGTAATGAATTTGGCTATCAATATGCGCTATTGTAATGTAACAACACACAAAATAGAAAATAAACATTTATAATATAATTAAGGGAAGAACAAAGTACAAGAACGACATTTGACGCATCTGAACACATCGGTACTTGTAGTATGTCAGTGCTTGCACAATTACCCGACTGCTAGCAACATCTCTCTCTCTCTCTCTCTCTCTCTCTCTCTCTCTCTCTCTCTCTCTCTCTCTCTCTCTCTCTCTCTCTCTCTCTCTCTCTCTCTCTCTCTCTCTCTCTCTCTCTCTCTCTCTCTCTCTCTCTCTAAAAAAAAAAAAAAAAAAAAAAGTTTCTACACACGGAGGAACAGACACTTTAACTCAAAATTTAACAAAATGAAGTGCGTCCTAAATGTTAAATACTATGATAACACTGAATGCAAATTTGAATAGTATTTTCATATATAATACATGTTAAAACAAAAGTTATTATACGACACTAAAAGCTTTGGTTATTAATGAACAATGAAGTCATATATCTAACTGAGGACCAATACTGGCCCGCAGTTAGATATATGACCTTCGTTGATTGATGATCCGTAAGTGGAAATAGTTCAGTTGACTTTGAAATCAGCGCCATTACTCATCATTGTGCTCTCTATCTACTCCTTTTTAACATATAACGGAGGATATGCTAATAGAAGTCGATTACACAATCAGAATACCTCAAAAATGGAAATACTTCACATAACCCCGAAATACCCTCCCTTGATGAAAGTGAGGTTGATACAAAGTTGTTGTGTAATTTCTTTCAAGATTTCTTGAAAACTCTAGAAACTTCTTGCTCATAATTGTCTCTTGACGGAACTCCTTGGCCAGATATACTGGTCTGTTTTCGTAACCAAACCTAGAATTCTCAGACTAGCTCCAGAGGAAATTTGCCACAGTTTCATGACGTCTCTATAGTAAACAAACTGCCAACGATAAAATTCATTTGATTTTGCGCTTATAGATTATGTTATAAACTAGTAAGTTGTCACCATATGTGTGTCGACCAGAAGTATTAACTGGAGTATAATGACAGCTTTATTATGCCCAAGAAGATAAATACTAGCCATTTATTATGGCATCCGTGGATGTTCAAAGTGCGTTTTTTATTTCTATTTTATTTCCATTCTAAACCCATTTTTGAAACCTATCTTTACTACGAGCAGTAGATATTATCCTTACAGATTGCTGCTCTAAAGTGTGTAGACTTCTTTCGCTTTTTTTAGTTAATCATAAAGTTTGTGCTACATATGTAGATGATTTTTATTTGATTTTATTTTTTTATTATTATTATTATTTCGTCTATCTCCTTTGGCTAATGTAAAAGGAATGTAAGATTTCTTCGTCGGCAATTTCCCTATGGTTGCTAACAGCGCCGTCTCTTTCCTTCCGCGAATGATTCGGTCCCCCCCGATACAGGGGAATGAGTCGTCTCACATTACGGTAGTTTGTTTACATTGACAGCAAGATGGATGTCTGGACTGTTTTAACGAATTCGACAAGGCGAAGCAAACCAAACCAAACTATATTTTGCTCGCGTTTTTCGTCAAGAATGCGCCTATAGGGAGTTGTGATTCCTTTAGATAAAAATGTGTTGATAGAATAGACCGTAATCAACTTCTTATGTGTATTTTTTATTTCTTTATCGTACTATTATTATCATCCCTGTCATATTGTTTCACGTCTAACAAGCCCGGTGTGATCTCTGGGATGTTAGTACTCTACACTTCTTTTTCCTCTCATGCAGTAATGGTCTGTGTTTTACATGCGTTGACCACATGTGAAATAGTGACGCATTCCTTCACCTTTTCTGATATGTTTACCTGAAAAATTGAGGTAATGCTTACCACGTGTTAGATGAAATGTGGGGTGCAAGAGCACTTTCGGGAAAAGTTTATATTGATAAAATTCTGACGGACAAGTACATACAGCCAACGAACAATATTTATGCTAAAAAAATTGACGCTGTGCACCTGCGGTTTTTGTATCGACATTCTCTCTCTCTCACACTCTCTATCGAAACTACACCTTTCATCACGAGTAACAGTTGTCGGCAAGTCCTCGCTCCGGACAGAAGTACAGAGCGCCATGGATCCGAGGGGCGCCTTCCTGTTCCTGGCGGTGTCGGCGATTTGGCTGAGTGGGTCCGTTCGCCAGCGGCTTTTAGGGTCCTATTCTTCTCTTCTTGGCGCCGATCTCTTTTGCTTGCGGTTTTAAGTCATTATTTACTGTAATCCTTTGGCTTCTTTGTCTCACGCTTTGGCTTAAGCCGATCTCCGTTCATATCCTGCAGAAGCAGAAAGATTGTTTTCTTTCACTCACTTTTCATACAGAAACGCATGCACGCAAACACAAGTATTACAGTATTATATATATATTTTATGTATATACATATACATATGTGTATATAAATATGTATACACATACATATATACAAGCATGTATGCTGTATGTTTATTTATATATATATATGTATGTATGCAATGTTATATGTATGTATATATATATATAATAATACATGCTTATATATATATATATATATATATATATATATATATATATATATATGTATATGTATATATATGTATGTATATGTATATATGTATATATATATGCACACACACACACACACACACACGCATAAATATGTATGCGTGCGTGTGTGTGTGTGTGTGCCTGTGGAATACTGCCATAATGAAAATGAAATTAAAGCAAGACGTTTCGGAATACACACACAATTGGCAATATACAGTAGAGGAAAACCCCAGACAAACACTCGGGAGGAGGCGAGGTGAAACACTCCAAGAGATCCTTCAAGTATGGACGATGTAAGGGCTTCAGGCAGTTTTTTTTTCCCTTACGAATTTAAAGATTTATAAACTAATCTAGCGGCCTTCCATCATGTCAGTGGATACAGCAACGGATTAGGTTCTTTATTGTAACGTCCTTTGTGTGATCAGCTGCCATTTCGTCAGGAGCCAGTTTCGCCTGTGTAATATTTAGCACATCCTTTATGTAAGTAAATACGTAATCACTAGTAAATCTAGTCGAGTTCCTGATTGATAACTTCGCATTCACTTCTGATTTCTTTATTTCCAAGCAGCGATTAGAGAGACAAAAAAAAAAAAAAAAAAAAAAAATGGATGGATCTGCATAGTAGCTGCCTAAAATGTAATTTGATGATGTAAGATGCCTAGGTCTACCGCAGATGTAGGTTAAGATTCTATTATTTATATTTCCCCTACCTCATCCCACTAGATAAACCCCGAGGAATTTTGGTTAGATACTGTTCATGTCGACATGAATTTTAAAGGATTGTGTTGAACTTTTGAGCAGTACTTATCAGCCTATTTGTTATGACTTACATTTCGTTCACCTGAATCGGATGTTTTGCTTAGTTATTGAATTCACAATTAAAAAAAAAAAAAAAAAAAAAAAAAACAGGATGAATCCTTTATGAAAAAATGGAAAAAAATCCTTTAAAATCTGCTTAGATCACACGACTGAACTGAAGGTTGTTGGAAATTCTTTCTTTTAAGCGGTTCCTAAAACCACTACCATTGCTTCTTGTATCTATGAAATTCCCCAAAGATCATGCACCCTGTCTTTATCCCTCTGCTAATGGCAATATTTGTAAATATTCTATTATGACAAAGAGCAATGTTTCCCTCCTTACGTTAGTTTCATTTTTTGTGGATTTGAAACACTGAAACACGTTCAGCTTATGAATATCTTTCCCTGACTTCTCAATTTCCTTCGCTTCTTCTTTTTTTTAGATTGGTATTCCTACCCGACTTCTCAATTCTATATCTGACTTAGATTATAGTTTATTCTACTTCCGCGCTTCCTCTTTCTTATCTCTTATCTTAAACGTACCTCCTCGGTGAAATACAGAATCCCGAGCACATACAAACATTTACATTTGGAGGAAACAAAGTCTATCCGAAGATGCTTGTCATCCTTTCCTTCTTATCCTTGCAGGAAGAGTTGAAAATTTTTGTTTTTTAAAGATCGTGTCTCGCTCGACTGACGGCAGACTGAGTCACCGAAAGTCGAAATGAATAAATAATAAAAAGTCAACTTCAGCTGTTCATGATAAACGAAAAGCGTGTAAACAATCCTAGACACGTGAAAAGCCCGAAAAACTCATCAGTGTTATCCGTTTTACTGCGTTGTAAACTCGCAAAGGGCAGAAAACTAAAATAAAATTTATCTCTTTAAAAAAACAATAGAGGCTAACTCCGCAACATATATATACTCATTATTTTTGTGCATATATTTTTTTTTTTTTTTTTTTTTATTATTTGTTGGTATTATCGACCAACACATTCTGTAAACTTTATGTCTTCTTTCCATGTATTCTGCAATAAATACTAGCTTTATAAATACATTCAGAAAAATGTTTCAGCATTTGATTTATTACTAAAAGATGCGAGCTCTCCTTAGCCCTTCCTCTTAATGGTTTCCAGAGAGGAGATTATGTAAATAAATCATAAACTGAAATTTCAAGTTAGTAATGTTCGTTTTTTTTTTTTTTTTTTTTTTTTGGGGGGGGGGTATGTTAGCGTATGCGGAAATGCGATTCCTTTTTAGTTTTATATTATGCAATATGCGCCGAATGCATTACCTTATCAAGTGACACGGCAAATATTTAATTCATGTTAAACAGTCCCACTTGCACCTCAGTTGAGGAATGTTCAGATTTGAAAAGTGTTTACTAGCTCCAAAATAATTAACCTTTTCTACGCCTGGTTTACGTCGCAGTTACAAACGCTAATTAGAAAACTCCCTTTCGTGGCTGAATAAATATGATATGAAATCGTGTTGATAAAAGTCATGTTAGATGAAAAGTTTATGCTAAAGGCTGAAATACATGAACAGAAAGCCTTGTGTTACATACAGATAAACGTATTAGTGGAAATGAATGGTTCTCAACGCAAAGGTTAGAGGATCCATTTGTTTATGAATTACGTTATGAATAGATGACATACTTTGCCTTCTGAAGTATAAGGAGTAACTATAATCAAACTGGAACGCGAAAGTAAGTTTGATGTTTATAGTAGGTTACTATCATCGGCCTGTCATTATTGATCCGTAATCGCTATTTAGCCGTTGCATAAATTATACAGTTCATGCATCCAACTTCCTGATAATTTGCATCATTCTTCTCATGGCGAAGGAGGCTGATAAGGCCCATGAATGCAGGAGGAAAGTGGACGCTGCGTTCCAGAGAGGCGCTGCAGACAGTCCGTGCCCAATGTTGCATGTGGAAAAGAGGGACACGTATGTTGCATGAGAGATTCAGGTAAGTAGACACGGACGCGATTCACATTCTGCCTCCATACAAGATTACAAACACATACGGCGCTCGCGCGCGCACACAGCGTGTGTGTGTGTGTGTGTGTGTAGAAAGGTATAAATGAGAATGAATATCTTCACAAAATAATAGGTGTATTTGACCGGTTTCGAATATATCTTCATCAGAAATTCATATGTCTATATGTGTGTGAGCGCGCACACCGCACACACACACACACACACAACACACACAACCCACATAATATATATATTATGTATATATTATATATATGTATATATATGTATAAATTATATATATATAAATTATAACATATATATGTGTGTGTGTGTATGTGTGTTCGTAAATCTTTATATATGAATATATGTATATATATGCAAATACATATATGTGTGTGTATGTCTCTGTGCTTAAATATATATATACATAATCATTTTGTATTTCACCAGTTGTCGGTCGAAACAAAATCGGCAAAAGCGACGGAGCCCAGAGAAATCAAGCGAAAACGAAGAAACAAATTTATAATAAGAAAAGATCCAACACAAGGTAAATAAGTAACCGTTAATTGAATTCTTTATTCCCTCCTCTCGTGTCTATAGTATATATATATATGTGGTGGTTATAACTATATACTCTATATATATATTATATATATACTATATAGTACGTTACTATCCCTTACTATATTATATATATTATACGTTAATATATTATATAGTACGCTGGATCTATGAATAAAAAGCGCATATAATCATTCGGCAGCCCCTGATTAACACACAGAACATACCACACAACAACACCCCTACTGCTATTATCATTGATCACTATCTCTCTGGTATGCTTATATAGCATTATAATTTCTACTATATGTAGACAGTATAATATGTATGTTTATGTGGTTGTATATGTTGATTATCTTAATATTACTTTATAGTACAATATGTTAGTATATAGCTTATACAATATATACATGCCCCACATCATACTCATGAATTACAAATCACCACCAAAGCACAGGACACACATAATGTATTATGTATTATACATAATATACTATATGTACTAATGGTACCATTATATTTATATAATTTAAACTTATTACTTGTGTGTTATAATATCGTGCTCATGTAATGAAACATTTAGTGCCACACAAGCAGGACTATTGATGTATTATATTTTATAAGTGAGTAATATTATATTATAATATATATATATGTGTTACTAAATTTTATTTTTTTTTTTTTTTTTTTTATACTTGTGTTATAGTATTTTATGAGTACTATATTATACACATAGTATGCTTCTTGTTCAACCCTATGTCTCTAACCTTCTGCGTATTTTCATAGCATGGCCTCTCTCTCGACTCTTCATACCTCCCCCCTCTCCTTCTCCTATTCAGACATAGAAGATTGAATATAGTAAGGATTCGAAATTATTACTTCATTTATCATAAATACTAGTTCATGTGGCACTGTGGAATTATTTCTGCCTAGTAATCAAGTGGATTGGGTGTTTTAAACCAATAATATAGACATGAGATATGTGTGTAATGTTTACCATACTGAATGAAGGAAAATGTTGACAAGTTCAAATACATTACGATTGAATTTCATTTACTTATTATGGTCTTTATCCTTATAAATGTCATGTGTGGTATTTCATATGTATACACAATTTTTATTTGCATATATTAAGATTTATCATGTCTACCGATACATATATGATCTCTGTTCAACAAGACCAAGTATCCATAAAGACTTTAACTTTTTTTCTGGTTTAATCCCAAAGGCCTCCAAGAAATGTATCGAAGGATTATGGGAGATGTAAGTCCAAGTGCCGGTCATTCTATAAAACAAGAGCGTGGTCCAAAACGGTAAAAGTGTGCTGTAGAAACCACTGGCAAAGACTCGGAGCCAAGTTATAGCCAGGCAAAACGACTGCAACGGCAAGCAGGAGGCAGTTTGGAAGTTTGCAAAAACCTAACAAAAAGTGCAAAAAGAGGCCCTCTTTCCTCCAATGCCCAGACAAGGATAGAAGCTGCTGCAAGAAAACCACAAAGAACAACTGCAAATCGAAGGGCTTTGGATGTGAAAAAAATTGTGGGGAACGACCAAATTTAAAGGTTGTAAGGAAGGAAGAGTCTGCTGCAAGCAAGCACAGAAAGGGAACTGCAACAAAGGGAGGAAACTGTAAAGAAGAAGCAAAATGCAACACGGAAGTCTTAAAGCCCAACAAGCCATGCAAAGATGGAAAGATTTGTTGCAAAAAGGGAAATAATAAATGTAAAGATCTGGGAGGCAGATGTCGAAAGGAAGCCAAATGCACAGGGCAAATATTTACTCCCTCTATACCATGCAAGGATGGTAACGTCTGTTGTAATAAAGGAAATGATAAATGCAAAGATCTGGGAGGTAGATGTCGAAAGGAAGCCAAATGCACAGGACAAATATTTACTCCCTCTATACCATGCAAGGATGGTAAGGTCTGTTGTAATAAAGGAAAAGATAAATGCAAAGATCTGGGAGGTAGATGTCGAAAGGAAGCCAAATGCACAGGGCAAATATTTACTCCCTCTACCATGCAAGGATGGTAAGGTCTGTTGTAATAAAGGAAATGATAAATGCAAAGATCTGGGAGGTAGATGTCGAAAGGAAGCCAAATGCACCGGGGACGTACTCACTCCCTCTATACCATGCAAGGATGGTAGGTCTGTTGTGAAAAAGGAAAAAGCAAATGCAAAGATCTGGGAGGTACATGTCGAGAGGAAGCCAAATGCGACGGGGATATACTTACTCCCTCTGTACCGTGCAAGAGTGGTAAGGTCTGTTGTGAAAAGGGAACAACTTGTAAATCACTAAGTGGACAGTGTAAAACGGAAGACACATGTCAAAGCAAAGTGTTAAACCCCAGCAAGAAGTGCAAAGCTGGTAAGGTATGCTGCTTAATCCGCACCTGTCGCGACCGAGGAGGGAAGTGTAAGAAGGAAGGAGAGTGCAACGGTAGAATCGTCAAGGTGAAGAAGCCATGCAAGGAACCCAAAGTCTGCTGTCTAGGTAAGTGAAAGAAAATTGCGTAAAGCACAGATACACAGTACTCGAAAATCTACATGATAATGAATGGCTTTAAGCATACATATATACAAATACGAAATGTACTATCTATTTTACTGTTAATTTATGTCAGTATGATTATCGTCGCGATTATTTAATGACAAAATATTCCAAGTGATGATAGTCAATAATGCTACTAATGATAATGGTATGAACAAAATTAGGAATCAAAATTAGTTTATAGGTGAAATGATTCATGAATACACCACCCATCAGCTGTATGAACTGCTAGAACTGTCATAAATAGGAACATTAGAACAGACAAAGGCACAATTCGCTTCGCAGTAGCGTATTTTCATTTTGAAAATATCTTTGATTATGATAGTAATAACAATCATACTATTTACGACGATTTTGATGTTACATTAATGTGATAATCATTCGTCACCATCATTACTATCGTAAGCATCGCCGTCTTCATCGTCATCACCATGACTCATGATGAGAATACTAGCGATAATTATGATGATGGTAATAAGATTCTGAATCATGGGAGTAATACTGATAACAAGGACATCAATGAAACTGCCCCAAAGAGGATGATTATTAGGTGATTTCTATACTAATATTTGGTTACGTGTGGAGTTACTAATTCTAGGCTCTTTTACCAGTCAAAAAGGACCCAGGTACCACGATTGGACCGCAACCACAGACCTCTCTAGCCCTTCTTGACCGCCGCAGCCTGGACGCAAACCAGCCCTGGACCGAGCCTAACCAGCCCTGGACCGCAACCGCAGCCCTAAACAGCCCTGGACCGCAACCGCTAACCAGCCTGGACCGCAACGCTAACCTCTAACCCCTGGACCGCAACCGCTCTGGACTAACAGCCCTGGACGCAACCGCTAACCAGCCCTGGACCGCAACCGCTAACCAGCCCTGGACCGCAACCGCTAACCAGCCCTGGACCGCAACCGCAAACAGCCCTGGACGCAACCGCTAACCAGCCCTGGACCGCAACCGCTAACCAGCCCTGGACCGCCGCCAGCCCTGGACGCGCAGCCCTGGCAACCGCAAACAGCCCTGGACCGCAACCACAAACAGCCCTACCGCAACCGCTAACCAGCCCTGGACCGAGCCTGGACCGCAACCGCTAACCAGCCCTGGACCGCAGCCACAAACTAGCCCTGGACCGCAACCGCTAACCAGCCCTACTAGCCCTGGACCTCAACCGCTAACCAGCCTGCCCTGGACCGCAGCCACAAACCTAACCAGCCCTGCCCTGGACCGCAACCGCTAACCAGCTAACCAGCCCTGGACCGCAAAACCAGCCCTGGACCGCAACCGCCAGCCCTGGACCGCAAGCCCTGGACCGCAACCGCTAACCAGCCTTAGCCCTGGACCGCAACCGCTAACCAGCCCTCCGCAGGACCGCAACGCTAACCAGCCCTAACCAGCCCTGGGGACCTCTTCCGGATCGCAACCACAAACGACAATAGCAGATACAGCTACTCCAACTACAACTATCGCAGATACAGTGGCTGCAGATACATCAACTATTGCAGATACAACAATTATTGCAGATACAACAACTATTGCAGATGCAATGACTACTGCAGATATAACAACTACACCAGATACTACTGCAATACAACAACTGCTGCTACAACAACTGCAGATACAACTACAGCGGATACTGCAGATACAACTACAGCAATACTACTGCAGATACAACTATTACTGTTACAACAACGGCAGATACAACAACGACTGCTGATACATTTACTGCAGATACAAGGACTACGATACAACAACTGCAGATACAACCATGCAGATACGACTACTGCAGATACTACTACTGTAGATACAACTAATGCAGATACAACAACGACTGCAGATACAACAACTGTAGATACAACGACTGCAGCAGATACAACCACTGCAGATACGACTACTATACAACCACTGCAGATACTACTACTATAGATACGACAGATACAGATACGACTAATTGCAGATACGACTACTGCCGATACAACAACACACAGATACGACTACTGCAGATCTGAACGACTACTGCAGATACAACAACCACTGCAGATACGACTACTGCAGATACAACAACCACTGTTGATACGACTACTGACTGCAGATATACACTGCAGATACAACAACCACTGCAGATACGACTACTGCAGATACAACAACCACTGCAGATACGACTACTGCAGATACAACCACTGCAGATACAACCACCACTGCAGATACGACTACTGCAGATACAACAACCATTGCAGATACGACTACTGCAGATACAACAACCACTGCAGATACGACTACTGTAGATACAACAACACTGCAGATACGACTACTGCAGATACAACAACCACTGCAGATACGACTACTGTAGATACAACAACCACTGCAGATACGACTACTGCAGATACAACAACCACTGCAGATATACTGTAGATACAACAACCATTGCAGATACGACTACTGCAGATACAACAACCACTACAGATACGACTACTGTAGATACAACAACACTGCAGATACGATACTGATACAACAACCAATGCAGATACGACTACTGCAGATACAACAACCACTGCAGATATGACTACATTAGATACAACAACCATTGCAGATACGACTACTGCAGATACAACAACCACTGCAGATACGACTACTGCTGATACAACACCATTGCAGACGACTACTGCAGATACAACAACCACAGCAGATACGACTACTGCAGATACAACAACACTGCAGATGCTACGACTACTGTAGATACTACAACCACTGCAGATACGACTACTGCAGATACAACAACACTGCAGATACGACTACTGCAGATACAACAACCACAGCAGATACGACTACTGTAGATACAACAACGCAGATACGACTACTGCAGATACTGCACGACTACTGCAGATACAACAACCACTGCAGATACGACTACTGCAGATACAACAACCACTGCAGATACGACTTCTGCAGATACAACAACCGCAGCAGATACGACTACTGCAGATACAACAACCACTGCAGATACGACTACTGCAGATACAACCACTGCAGATACGACTACTGTAGATACAACAACCACTGCAGATACAACAACCACAGCAGATACGACTACTACAACAACCACTGCAGATACACTGTAGATACAACCACAGCAGATACGACTACTGTAGATACAACAACCACTGCAGATACGACTACTGTAGATACAACAACCACTGCAGATACAACCACTGTAGATATTACAACGACTGCAGC
>NW_020868640.1:438800-443800 GCF_003789085.1 Penaeus vannamei | reverse complement strand
TGTATGAATATCTTTATTCCTTGCTTGAGCTGTAAGAGCACCTGTGTTTCATACAGAGCATTATTCCTTGGCTAGCTTCCCCCCCCCCCCTCCGCACAATCAGCTAGAAACAACCTTTTCTCCTTGCGTGTATAACTCATAAATTTCAAGATAACAGACAGTGGTTGTGAAAACAGGAGGTTTAGAAGGTGTAGATGTGCTTTTGATGAATATTCAATTCTGGAACGGAACATGTAACAAACGTTTCGTTTATGGTTATATTATCAAGCAAAGAAACAAGAAGATTGTGTACAAATCATTAACAAATGCCTTACAGTACCATCAGCATCTTCAGCATTATTGCAGTTGAGATAAATATATAGATGCTCAACTTATTGATTATATTGTTATTCCTAATGTGGTCTTCGTATATAAATCTTAGAGATTTGAAGGAAATCACTCTTTCATTGTAATTCGTGTGAATATTTTTTATTGCTTTAGTGAACCTATTCCCTCGGCGGAGGTATTGACTCTCTGAGTGATTCTAGTTTTATGTTCATATTTTGTTGCGAGTGCCCTGTGCGTTCTCTGCAATTTTTCTGGAATTCTAATAACCTAGAGTCAATTTCACGGCTAAAACTAGTATGAGGAATTAGAGATGGGTCATGCGAACGTTTTTCCTTTTATCTCGTGTTATCCGAAACGATTCTGCATATTTTCATCTGATATCGAACTGCTGAGGACTGATACTAAGCACATCATTGTGCAATATCGGTTATTTCGAGCACTTTGGAAGAAAACAATTGCATATATTTATGAAACAGCCAGATAACCTTTACATACAGTAGAGGGTATCTGACGCAACAGTAAGTAGAGGTATCTTCTCTCTCTCTCTCTTCTCTCTCTCTCTCTCTCTCTCTCTCTCTCTCTCTCTCTCTCTCTCTCTCTCTCTCTCTCTCTCTCTCTCTCTCTCTCTCTCTCTCTCTCTCTCTCTCTCTCCTCTCTCTCTCTCTCTCTCTCTCTCTCTCTCTCTCTCTCTCTTCTCTCTCTCTCTCTCTCTCTCTCTCTCTCTCTCTCTCTCCTAGCCCTACAGCAGAAAGCTAAAGT
This sequence comes from Penaeus vannamei, assembly GCF_003789085.1. Taxonomy (NCBI): domain Eukaryota; kingdom Metazoa; phylum Arthropoda; class Malacostraca; order Decapoda; family Penaeidae; genus Penaeus; species Penaeus vannamei. The sequence goes on along the minus strand of NW_020868640.1, from coordinate 442,714 downwards.
GTCTGACATAGATGGTCACAGCTCAAATCCCTGGGCGTAGTAGATATATACACAAGGCGGATTCACACCGGGAACGAAGCTACAGACGGGTGTTATGTCAATATTCACACTGGAAGAGATGTCGCCGAGCTCCGTTTTCAAATATGTGTCACATCACTCAGTGGCTGTGGTCGCGGGAGACAGTATTCCGTGGTTTCTTGAGTAAGAGAAGAATTACAACTATTAATGCTACCTATAGTACGCAATAATAAAAGAAAGAAAAGGGTACACCAGATAAATATGGTAAGGATAAAGTTTGCTGAATATCATTATTTAATACAGGTTCTAAAAAGGTAATTTTGAAACAGTTTGAGCAGACGTATTTCAGTAGTCTTCAGTTAGATGTGTCTAATACAGGTGACTGATACCACTGCGTTACACTCGCTTCACTCTTTATTGGAAGGCGGTCAAACCTGTGATCAATACAATAACAATCATACTCACTGTCTCAACTAGTTTACAGTCCTTGGTTGAACTCTTGACAATACATCTATGAGGAATACATTTCACTATTTACTAAGCTCATAATTATCACCTAATGCTTAAAACATATAACACTTAAGTACATGTTTACGTCTATACATGAGGGTACAAATACATACGCATAGCGGGAACAGCCAGGGCCTCTACTAGAGGTTCTCAAATTGGCTCTTAGGTCAGTCCTTTAACACTCTTAGGTCAGTCCTTTAACACTCTTAGGTCAGTCCTTTAACACTCTTAGGTCAGTCCTTTAACACTCTTAGGTCAGTCCTTTAACACTCTTAGGTCAGTCCATTAACACTCTCAGGTCAGTCCTTTAACACGTGCCGTCTCGCCGGTATTAACTCTGGGACTGATCCACAGACCGGCGATGAGCCCCTTCTGTGGGGCGCATTTCCTTCTTGCTATGTGTGCGTCAGACCAAAGGGACAAGGCGAGTTCTATGTATGTCAGCACCTGTGAACAGGCCTACTGCGTTACCCGGCCCCAACCCTTTTAACCCCAGTGACCCGGGTGGGTGATGTACGAGCGGGGTTGGCGCTCCGGGAAGGGTGAGAGGATGATATACGTGTGGTGCTGGCGTTCTGGAGGGGTTGATATTCGCGTGTTGTTGGTGTCAACAGCTACGCCATACCGCTGGTAAATGGCAGCGGCTACAAAGGCTAAGAACAAATAGGGAATATTTAGACACGGAGAATAATAGAAGCTTATATTTTTTTATGTCTTCTGTTGAAAGATATGGGAAGAATATAGCTGTAATAATAAAATATTAAATATACATAATTTTGCTTGTGAATATATATATATATATATATAATATATATATATATATATATATATATATATATATATATATATATATATATATTCACACACACACACACGCGCGCGTATATATATATATATATATATATATATATATATATATATATATATATATATATATATATATATACATATATATATATATATATATATATATATATATATATATATATATATATATATATATATATATATATATATAATATGTATTATTATACATATGCATAGTATATATTATATATATATAATATATATATATATATATATATAATATATATATATATATATATACACACACACACTCATATATATATGTGTGTGTGTGAGTGATATATATACATACATATATATACATATATAATATATATATATATATATATATATATATATATATATATATATATATATATATATATATATATATATATATATATCGTACTTTCATTCGTACCCGCAGTCGTGCCTGCAGTAGTACGTGCATCTGTGCTTGGATTCATACCCCTTTTCGTACCTGGATTCGTATCTCCTACTCATAACTTTACATTCGTACCAGCAACAGGGCTGTCACGACATCCGACTCATAATTACTGGATGCCCTGTGAGTGGCTAAGTGTTCTAGTCGTGATTGGCTCAGAAACTATGATGTCACACCTGTTGTTTTCCCTGAAGGCTAATATTTGTAGGCATTTGGCAATCCCCTTCAACAACCATCTTTTTAGTTGTCTTATTGTCCACATACTTGCCAGAATGCATTTGTATTGCCTATACTCGTGGATTTGTGAGTGGGGCTATGTGATATCATATGTCAAGGACCGCTGTAAAGACCTGTTGTCACGTATATTTCGATTATATCAAATATCTAAGTAACAGAAAAAGAATATGAATACCACATTAGGCAGGTTTAAAGTATCCAAGGTCGCAGCTGCAATTATGCGCATAACGAGTGCGAGGTCACAGTCGTCAGGTGATTTACTAGCTCCCATGTAGTATATATGTTTTTTCTCTTATGTATGCATTTCTGATGAAGACGTAATCGAAACCGGTCAAATACATCTCTTGTATTGTGAAAATATCCAGTCTCATTCATACCTTTTCTAAATTGGTCAACATGGATACGTTTCACACACACACAACACACCACACACACACACACACACACACACACACACAACACACATATATATATATATATATATATATATATATATATATATATATATATATTATATATATATATATATTGTATATATATGTATGTATGCATGTATGTATATATACACACACCGTGTGTGTGTGTGTGTGTGTGTGTATATATATATATATATATATATATATATATATATATATATATATATTATATATATATATATATAGATATGCATACATGTTTGCAATGACTCTCCAACGTAATAGTGATTACCATAGCTTGAAGCACATTGTTTTAAGTGACTGGTGGGAAAGTCGGCCTCTTCTAACATGCTTAGATTTAGTAATTCACTGATGAAATATAATTTCGACCGTAGGTTTATCTGCTTCTTGGACTCGTCGAACATCCATTTGATATCTACCACATTTGTTAAGGGGTTTAGATATTGTATGTAGTCAAATGGAATTTTTGAGCAATTGATATTGTGATTGCTTAAAGATATAATAATGAATGCAGTCTACATACATGAAACGAAGTATCATTATTAGATAACTTCTAATTACCTATAAACTGCTCGGGATTCATTGGGTCATGCATGAAAAACAGCTTAACATTGTGTAAAAAAAAGCATTGTGTATAAATCTACGGTACTACCTACCCCGATTGCATCGTGTTCAGCGGATGGCCCCACTGAACCCATCGCCATGCAGAGGTCACGTGCTGAAAGAAGAAATGACGGTGATGCCGTCACCCAGGTGGGTGACGCTGACGAAGGAGGTGACGGCTTCACATTAGTGAAGTCGAAAACGAAAATGAATAAAAGAGAGCCCACTAACGCCATTAAGACGCCACTGGCACCAAAGAAATACTGTGATGAAAAAAGAAACAAGAAAAATATGTCGAATATCTTGTCACACACTATAACAAGGAACTCGACCTTGAAAATGCCTATGCATTCGACGGAGTTCACAAGGCCATTAGAGTGTACAAGGATAAGCAACCACTCAACCGAATTCGCATCATACGGAAAGGAGAGCAACCACCTCCCAGTACGTATATTGTTTTTCGGAAATTACATGGCCACCAGCAGCACTGGGGGTGCACAGTCATCCCAGCGTGGCCCTCCCTGCCCTGGCCCTTTTCCCCCACCCACTGTGGCCCCGTGGGAGTGTGTGCCGTGGGAGTGCCCAACTGTGCCGTGTGTGACGTCACCAGCCGCAAAGATCTACCGCGGCTGCCGGCGAGTGGGGCTGCAGAGGTCGCCGCACTACGCGACGCTCAGCTGTAGGAGAAGGTGGATAAAATCATGCTGATCCTCACACGGGGTTTCCAGGGCCTCACAACTGCCATGTTAAAGACCGCGCCCCCCCACCCCCCTCCCCGGGCGCTAGCCGAGGCTGCCGTCCCTCAGGCAGGGATGACC
>NW_020868640.1:423800-426300 GCF_003789085.1 Penaeus vannamei | reverse complement strand
TGAAGAAGCCATGCAAGGAACCCAAAGTCTGCTGTCTAGGTAAGTGAAAGAAAATTACGTAAAGCACAGACACAAACGCACATAAGCATGACCACAAATGGCTCTAAGTATATATATATACACATACGAAATGTACTATTCATGTTATTCTATTTCAGTGTTATGATCATCGTCGCGATTATGTAATGACAAAATGTGATAAAACGAAAGTCAGTGATCCTACTAATAATGATGATAATGATAGGAACAAAATTCAAAATCAGAATTAATTAATAGTTATATGATTCATGAACTCAATACACAAACCATTAGCTGTATGCATTTCTGAATCTGCCATGTAAAGGAATTAGAACCGACAAAGGCACAAACAATACTGTAGTGTGTTTTTGGATGATTTCTTTGATTAAGGTAGAAAAGGGTTGCAACAGTCATGAGGATACAATATTTGATAGTGAATGTGATACAAAGTAACAATAATGATATGATTTTTTGATAAACGTAATTCTAGAAGGAATGTGACAATCTTCACTTAATCGGTGATATTGAGTAAACAATGATGAGGAGTTACATGACAATATGAAAATAATGATAAAAAGTAATAAGAAGCACTCAGAGAGCGCATACCCGCCAAGGCAATAGTGTCACTTTGAAAAAAAAGATAATTAAAAAAAGAATCGTACTTTGAAGATGCGCAACCTACAATTCACAATAATATAACAAATGGTCCTGCAACGCGGGAGTAATAATCTTAAAAAAACCGGCTATTAATAATTATTAAGAAATAATAAAAGCTAATGATAAAAATTCTATAAAAAATAAATAATCATAATAATAATATAGCTTTATCTATATACTATAATATGATAATAATGATGATAATAAAAAAAATAAAAGTATGATGAATATAATTTAATTATGATAGCAATAAATATAAATAATAAATAATAACAGCAATAGCAATATAAATATTATAATCATAATACTGAACAATTGATAGTCATTTGAATCGGTACTGTCATCATCATTGTCATCGTCCATCGTCATCATCCCAATTTGTCATCTTCATATTAATGATAACGATAATGAAGATGAGAATACTAGCGATTATTACGATCATGGTAATCAAAATCAGAATCAGGGGAGTAAAGATGTTAGCAATGAACACTGACATTACCCCAAGTGGAAGATTATTATGAAGTTACTATAAATGAGAAAATGAAATAACGTTTTAAGTTACTATTCTCTGTGTTCTATCACTAGTCAAAAAGACCACAGGACCCAACCGCAACCAACCGCAACAAACCTCTCCTGGACCGCAACCGCAACCTCTCCTGGACCGCAACCCGCAAACCTCTCCTGGACCGCAACCGCAAACCCTCTCCTGGACCGCAACCGCAAACCTCTCCTGGACCGCAACCGCAAACCTCTCCTGGACCGCAACCGCAAACCTCTCCTGGACCGCAACCGCAAACCTCTCCTGGACCGCAACCGCAAACCTCTCCTGGACCGCAACCGCAAACTCTCCTCAACCGCAAACCACTCCCGGACCGCAGCCGCAAACCTCTTCTGGACCTCAGCCGCAAACTCTCCTGGACCGCAACCGCAAACCTCCTGGACCGCAACCGCAAACCTCTCCTGGACCGCAACCGCAAACCTCTCCTGGACCGCAACCGCAAACCTCTCCTGGACCACAACCGCAAACCTCTCCTGGACCGCAACCGCAAACCTCTCCTGGACCGCAACCGCAAACTCTCCTGGACCGCAACCGCAAACCTCCTGGACCGCAACCGCAAACCACTCCCGGACCGCAGCCGCAAACCTCTTCTGGACCTCAGCCGCAAACCTCTCCTGGCAAACTCTCCTGGACCGAACCGCAAACCTCTCCTGGACCGCAACCGCAAACCTCTCCTGGACCGCAACCGCAAACCTCTCCTGGACCGCAACCACAAACCACTCCCGGACCGCAACCGCAAACCTCTCCCGGACCGCAGCCGCAAACCTCTTCTGGACCGCAAACGCAAACCACTGCTGGGCCCCAACCTCAGACCACTGCTGGAACACAAACCACAGGACCACAACCACAAACCACACCATCAAATCTTGGGCCTACTACAACTCCTAATCCTACCACAACTCCTAATCCTATCACAACTCCTAATCCTACTACAACTCCTAATCCTACCACAACTCCTAATCCTACAAACTCCTAATCCTTAATCCTACCACAACTCCTAATCCTCTCCTAATCCTACCACAACTCCTAATCCTACCATAACTCCTAATCCTACCACAACTCCTAATCCTACCACAACTCCTAATCCTACCACGACTCCTAATCCTACTACAACTCCTAATCCTACCACAACTCTAATCCTACTTCCTAATCCTACACAACTCCTAATCCTACTACAACTCCTAATCCTACTCCTAATCCTACTACAACTCCTAATCCTACTACAACTCCTAATCCTACCACAACTCCTAATCCTACCACAACTCC
>NW_020868640.1:406300-411300 GCF_003789085.1 Penaeus vannamei | reverse complement strand
GAGCGAAACCAAGTGACGAGGGATAGGCGACACGAAGGCGACGGCAGCGCAGCCATTCCGACAGGTATGTGGCCGATAGACTTTCAGTTCAAAAAGTATACAGAAATATGATTGTAAAAAGGAACAAGACTCTGCCATTCCAATATTACTTAGGGATCTAAAAGGCAGGTGATGATCTTTGATCAACAACCCGAAATGATATATAACATATATAAAAGTTCTTGCCGGATTTACAGAATAAAGGAAACTCCTAAGAAATGTCTAAAACACACCCAGCAGAAGGCTCTTTCATGGTTAGGCATACTAATAAAATGCACACACACATATTAGTGTAAATGGATTATGAAGCGAGAAAGGTACAGAGGAACTGGACAATACTATTTGAGAATTTTGAAGCAGACTTTAACTGACTGAATGAAGAGGATTTTCTCGAGGGAAAATTTGCCTTACATAAAGACAGACATCCCCCACCCTTAAAAAAAAAAAAAAGAAAAAAAAATCTACACACGAAGCAGACACTTTAACTCAAAATTTAACAAAATGAAGTGCGTCCTAATTGTTAAATACTATGGTAACAGTGAATGCAAATTTGAATAGTATTTTCATATATAATACATGTTAAAACAAAAGTTATTATACGACACTAAAAGCTTTTTTTATTAATGAACAATGAAGTCATATATCTAACTGAGGACCAATACTGGCCCGCAGTTAGATATATGACCTTCGTTGATTGATGATCCGTAAGTGGAAATAGTTCAGTTGACTTTGAAATCAGCGCCATTACTCATCATTGTGCTCTCTATCTACTCCTTTTTAACATATAACGGAGGATATGCTAATAAAAGTCGATTACACAATCAGAATACCTCAAAAATGGAAATACTTCACATAACCCCGAAATTGTCTTTTGACGGAACTCCTTGGCCAGATATACTGGTCTGTTTTCGTAACCAAACCTAGAATTCTCAGACTAACTCCAGAGGAAGTTTGCCACAGTTTCATGACGTCTCTATAGTAAACAAACTGCCAACGATAAAATTCATTTGATTTTGTTGCCGCTTATAGATTATGTTATAAACTAGTAAGTTGTCACCATATGTGTGCCGACCAGAAGTATTAACTGGAGTATAATGACAGCTTTATTATGCTCAAGAAGATAAATACTAGCCATTTATTATGGCATCCGTGGATGTTCAAAGTGCGTTTTTTATTTCTATTTGTTATTTCCACTCTAAACCCATATTTTGAAACACCTATCTTTACTACGAGCAGTAGATATTATCCTTACAGATTGCTGCTCTAAAGTGTGTAGACTTCTTTCGCTTTTTTTAGTTAATCATAAAGTTTGTGCTACATATGTAGATGATTTTTATTTGATTTTATTTTTTTATTATTATTATTATTTCGTCTATCTCCTTTGGCTAATGTAAAAGGAATGTAAGATTTCTTCGTCGGCAATTTCCCTATGGTTGCTAACAGCGCCGTCTCTTTTCTTCCGCGAATGATTCGGTCCCCCACGATACAGGGGAATGAGTCGTCTCACATTACGGTAGTTTGTTTACATTGACAGCAAGATGGATGTCTGGACTGTTTTAACGAATTCGACAAGGCGAAGCAAACCAAACCAAACTATGGTTTGCTCGCGTTTTTCGTCAAAAATGCGCCTATAGGGAGTTGTGATTCCTTTAGATAAAAATGTGTTGATAGAATAGACCGTAATCAACTTATGTGTATTTTTTTTTTTTTTTATCATACTATTATTAACAAGCCCGGTGTGATCTCTGGGATGTTAGTACTCTACACTTTTCTCCTCTCATGCAGTAATGGTCTGTGTTTTACATGCGTTGACCACATGTGAAATAGTGACGCATTCCTTCACCTTTTCTGATATGTTTACCTGAAAAATCGAGATAATGCTTACCACGTGTTAGATGAAGTGTGGGTTGCAAGAGCACTTTCGGGGAAACGTTTATAGTGATAAAATTCTGACGGACAATTACATTCTGCTAACGAATAATAGTTAAGATTTGACGCTGTGCACCTGCGGTTTTTGTGTCGACATTCTCTCTCTCTCTCTCTCTCTCTCTCTTTATCGAGACTACACCTTTCATCACGAGTCACAGTTGTCGACAAGTCCTCGCTCCGGACGGAAGTACAGAGCGCCATGGATCCGAGGGGCGCCTTCCTGTTCCTGGCGGTGTCGGCGATTTGGCTGAGTGGGTCCGTTCGCTCAGCGGCTTTGGTAGGAGTCCTATTCTTCTCGTTCTTGGCGGCCGATCTCTTTTGCTTGCGGTTTTAAGTCATTATTTACTGTAATCGCTTTGAGGCTTCTGTCTCATCGCTTTGGCTTAAGCCGATCTCCGTTCATATCCTGCAGAAGCAGAAAGATTGTTTTCTTTCACTCACTTTTCATACACAAACGCGTGCACGCAAACACAAGTATTACAGTATTATATGTATATTATATATATGTATATACATATACATATGTGTATATAAATATGTATACACACATATATACATATATACAAACATGTATGCTGTATGTTTATTTGTATATGTATATGTATGTATGCATATATTTATATATATATATATATATGTATATGCATATGTATAGATATTTATGTGTGTACACACACACACACACACACACAGATATGTATGCGTGCGTGTGTGTGTGCCTGTGGAACACAGGCACAAGCAAGACGTTTCGGAATACACACACGATTGGCAATATACAGTAGAGGAAAACCCCAGACAAACACTCGGGAGGAGGCGAGGTGAAACACTCCAAGAGATCCTTCAAGTATGGACGATGTAAGGGCTTCAGGCAGTTTTTTTTCCCTTACGAATTTAAAGATTTATAAACTAATCTAGCGGCCTTCCATCATGTCAGTGGATACAGCAAGGATCAGATTCTTTATTGTAACGTCCTTTGTGTGATCAGCTGCCATTTCGTCAGGAGCCAGTTTCGCCTGTGTAATATTTAGCACATCCTTTATGTAAGTAAATACGTAATCACTAGTAAATCTAGTCGAGTTCCTGGTTGATAACTTCGCATTCACTTCTGATTTCTTTATTTCCAAGCAGCGATTAGAGAGAAAAAAAGATGGATGGATCTGCACAGTAGCTGCCTAAAATGTAATTTGATGATGTAAGATGCCTAGGTCTACCGCAGATGTAGGTATTAAGATTCAGTATTTATTTATTTCCCCTACCTCATCCCACTAGATAAACCCCGAGGAATTTTGGTTAGATACTGTTCATGTCGGCATGAATTTTAAAAGGATTGTGTTGAACTTTGAGCAGTACTTATCAGCCTATTTATGACTTACATTTCGTTCCCCTGAATCGGATGTTTTTGCTTAGTTACTGACTGTCATTCACAATCTCCAGCACGAAAAAAAAAAAAAAAAAAAAAAAAAAAACAGGATGAATCCTTTATGAAAAAATGGAAAAAATGCCTTTAAAATCTGCTTAGATCACACGACTGAACTGAAGGTTGTTGGAAATTCTTTCTTTTAAGCGGTTCCTAAAACCACTACCATTGCTTCTTGTATCTATGAAATTCCCCAAAGATCATGCACCCTGTCTTTATCCCTCTGCTAATGGCAATATTTGTAAATATTCTATTATGACAAAGAGCAATGTTTCCCTCCTTACGTTAGTTTCATTTTTTGTGGATTTGAAACATTGAAACACGTTCAGCTCATGAATATCTTTCCCTGACTTCTCGATTTCCTTCGCTTCTTTTTTTTAGATTGGTATTCCTACCCGACTTCTCAATTCTATATCTGACTTAGATTATAGTTTATTCTACTTCCGCGCTTCCTCTTATCTTATCTCTTATCTTAAACGTACCTCCTCGGTGAAATACAGAATCCCGAGCACATACAAACATTTACATTTGGAGGAAACAAAGTCTATCCGAAGACGCTTGTCATCCTTTCCTTCTTATCCTTGCAGGGAAGAGTTGAATAAATTTTTGTTTTTTAAAGATCGTGTCTCGCTCAACTGACGAAAGACTGAGTCACCGAAAGTCAAAATGAATAAATAAATAAAGTCAACTTCAGCTGTTCATGATAAACGAAAAGGGTGTAAACAATCCTAGACACGTGAAAAGCCCGAAAAACTCATCAGTGTTATCCGTTTTACTGCGTTGTAAACTCACAAAGAGCAGAAAACTAAAATAAAATTTCTCATAAAAAAAAAAACAATCGAGGCTAACTCCGCAACATATATAAGCTCAGTATTTTTATGTGCGTATATATTTTTTTTTATTATTATTGTTGGTATTATCGACCAACACATTCTGTAAACTTTATGTCTTCTTGCCATGTATTCTGCAATAAATACTAGCTTTATAATATGCATTTAGAAAAATGTTTCAGCATTGGATTTATTACTAAAAGATGCCGAGCTCTCCTTAGCCCTTCCTCTTAATGGTTTCCAGAGAGGAGATTATGTAAATAAATCATAAAATGAAATTTCAAGTTAGTAATGTTCGTACTTTTTTTTTTTTTTTTTTTTTTTGGGGGGGGGGGGTATGTTAGCGTATGCGGAAAGATGCGATTCCTTTTTAGTTTATTATATGCAATATGCGGCGAGGAATGCATCGCCAATTACCTTATCAAGTGACACGGCAAATATTTCATCCATCTTAATTAAACTGTCCCACTTCGCACCGCAGTTGAGGAATGTTCAGATTTGAGAAGCGTTTACTAGCTCCAAAATAATTAACCTTTTCTACGCCTGGTTTACGTCGCAGTTAGAAACGCTATTTAGCAAACTCTAAATAGCGATGTGAATCGTGTCGATAAAAGTCTTGTTCGATGAAGAAAAGTTTATGCTACTGGCTGAAATACACGAACAGAAAGCCTTTCGTTACATACAGATAAACGTATTAGTGGAAATGAATGGTTCTCAACGCAAAGGTTAGAGGATCCATTTGTTTATGAATTACGTTATGAATAGATGACATACTTTGCCTTCGA
>NW_020868640.1:399107-404107 GCF_003789085.1 Penaeus vannamei | reverse complement strand
CCTGGGGAACGGTGGGCTTCTAGAGGCACCTCCTTATTTTCGTTAGTGTTAATGCTGATGACTCTATTCTCTCTCTCTCTTTCTTTCCTTCTTTCTCTCTCTTTTTCTCTCTATTCTCTCTCTCTCTCTTTCTTTCTTTCTTTTTCTCTCTCTTCTCTCTCTTTTCTCTTTTCTCTTCTCTCTCTCTCTCTCTCTCTCTCTCTCTCTCTCTCTCTCTCTCTCTCTCACTCACTCTCTCTCTCCTTTTGCTTCGCTCTCTTTTATTGCTCTTGTTCCTCTTCCCTTTTCCGAGGAGTGTGGTCATGGGGAGGGGAGGGGGGTAGATGTGGGATTTACCAAAATTATGATTCTGGCTGTTTTTTCTTCTTCCAAAAGAATAGGGAAATATTCCAGGGAAAGGGGGATTCCAACGAAATCTCTGGGATTACATAAATATACGTTTCTATGGTACAGCCCGCTAGAAGGGCTCGCAGTATGAACTAAGGCAGCTCTTATTATCAATATTCAAACTGTATTCTCCTCTTCTCTTCCTCCTTTCTTCTTCATCTTCTTCTCCTATTCCTTTTCCTCTTCTTCCTCCTTTTCTTCTTCATCTCCTCCTCCTACTCCTCCTCTTCCTCCTCCTTTTCTTCTTTTTCTCCTCCTCTTCGTATTCTTCTCTTTCTCATCACCCTCCCCCTTCTAAAGTTGTTTCTTCTCCTTCCTCCCCATTCTTCTTTTTTCTTTTTCTTCTCTTCCTTCTTCTGATTCCTCTCCCTTTCCAACTCCAACTTTACGGCCAGCCACGTTGCTGCTCGTTTCTTGCTTCTAGTATATTGCTTTCTATTCTATTATGTATCCATATGAGCACAAACACAAACCAACGTGCACACAAAGATAAAAGAGAAACAGCCACAGTAAGACATGAAATTGTATCATTACGTTTCGAAGCCGCCAAAAATTCCTTATCAGTCAAAAAAAAAAAAAAAAAAAAAAAAAAAAAAAAAAAAAAACGAATCAGTAAGAAATGAAATTGTATCATTACGTTTCGAAGGCGCTAAAAATTCCTTATCAGTCAAAAAACAACAACAACAACAACAACAAAAAACGATGTTTGTTTGTCTGATGAGGAGAATTTGGCGAGTTCGATATGTAGCGATTCAATTTAATTTCTTTATTGTATTTTTTTCTTTATTATTTATGTGCCTATATGATTCAGGTGGTTGCCTGTATGTGCATTGTTTATGCATAAAAAAATCAACAACTTCATGTAATTTCTTTAGTAAATCGCTTTGCTTGTAAAAAAAAGTAATATAATATACTCATAACAACAATGGGAAATGCATCCACTAAACCGAATGATTTTATACTTGTAATATTGTCACTTTTGAAATATCTGTGATATCTCAGGCACAAATATTGTACATCTGATATCAGCAACTGTGCTTACTTCATAAAAATCATACTCTCTTTATACACTTTATTATTTGAACTTTGGCAGCGTTATTTACGAGCTAAGATGTTGAAAAAAAAAATCAAACAAAAAGGGGTGAATACAGTATCTGCAGAATAATAATAGTAATAGAGAAAATCACAGAAAATAATTTCAGTTACGATTTATGGTTATAATGAACATAAAAGAAAAGGCGTTTATTTTCCTTTTTGATAACAGGAATGAAATTATCTTTACGATGCCGGCATACAGATTTTCTATGAAAAATAACTAAAAAAGTTGTAATGAATATTGAGAGATATTTTTATTTATATTTTTACGTTGCAGCTTCGTTTTTTTCAATATATATAAGTCAAGGGATTGAAATGAGAAAAAAATGTAGGATATAATCCATATGTTTTTATCTATTCATTTTCAATTTCAGAGCTTAAAAGAAAGAACAAAAAGCAAGGTAAGAAAATTATGTAAAGAATAGGATATGAGATTTTTACTTTCTTCAACGTAGAATGTCAACATCCAATTTTAAAACAGAAAGTAAACTTTTGGATTTGATGAAGAAAAGTTTCAAGACTTTTTTTCTTCCTTTTTTGTCCACCCACATCGTAAATTTATTCGCTAAGATTCTAGAACAGGCGCTACACTTCTACACAGCATTAACGAAAGCCAACACTTACCTTATCGAAGAAGCTGTTTAGTCCCAAAGTTTTATTTTGCTTTCTCCTTAACGACACTTTCCTTTTAAAGGCAAAGCACTTTATTCCACAGTAATGTAGATACAGACAAAATACTCACTATTCTTTGCCAGTTTGAACTGTCTTCCTACCAGATAAAATGCCTTACGGTGATAAGACGGCTAACTATACTCATACCACAGGAATTTTCCCCTTCACTGCAAAGGCCATCAAACCCGTTTAAACTAGCTCGTTACCTCCCGTAGTCTGTGGCTCAATAATTGCTGAAACTGTCATTGAGAACTTCGTAATGACAGTTTCTCGCAAAACATTAACTAGACCGATATATTTTACTGCAGTTGTATTGATTATTTGCCAGACGACTACAATGCATGCAATACAATAGACGGAAGAGCTCATTTGCCATCCAAACTTGTAATGAGGAAGGCAAAAATACATTTTAAATGAGGTATCGGATGGAGGGCTTTCAACATGAAGGAAACTGGAAATGTTTTTTTTTTTTTTTTTTTTTTTTTTGCTCAGATTGTGTATCATATTTAGAGTATCCGGTGTTGTGTTTTCCGTTGCGATACCGGGGGTTGGATGCTGGATGGATGTGAAGTATTATCTCAGTGCTTTCTGTCTGTGCCTGTCTGTCTATGTCTATCTGTCTCTTTCTCTCTCTGTCTCTGTTTGTCTCTGTCTCTGTCTGTTTATGTCTATGTCTATGTCTGTCTATGTCTCTGTCTCTCTCTCTCTCTCGCTCGCTCTCTCTTTGTGTGTGTTTGTGTGTGCGTATGTGAGGCGACCCGTATATTAATCTGTTCATTTATTCGTTTTATTTTCTGAAATGTCAGATTTTGTTTAATTTCCTGCTTCACTCTGTAATTTTTGGGCTACAATTTATACCATCATGGACATTACTTTGCGCCGCGTCACACAGATTGGGGAAACGCGGTACTAACAAATTCCATTAGCATGATTAGCACGCAAAAAAAGTGACGCTCCTGACACAAATAACACTCTCATCTCGCAAAAAAGATTAATAATAAAAAAAAAAACTCGACGTCTGGTACTTCGCTCTGGCCACACCCACGATTTCTCTCTCTCTCTCTCTCTCCTTCTTTATTTTATCTCTCGTTCTTCGTCTTCCTGACTTTCGAAACGTTTTAGATGATAAGAGGAAGAGGAAAAATAGAATCAGGATGGTATTTGTTTTGGTATTTTATCCGTTGTTCAAGAGTGTGTGAAATTATCCGCTGTTCATATATCGTATACTGGGTGGTTTATTTTGCCACGTTTGATACATTTTTATTCTTTTAGTTTTTTTTCTATCTGCACTTGTCATCCAGTTGCCTATATACCGCTTTTCTCTTCCTTTCCATTCCCATCTTCTTTCGCAGTTTTCCTGCTTTCTGCATCGGATATACACACTCGGCAGTCCCCCTCCTCTTCCTTTTCCTCCTCCTCTCCCTCCTCTTCTCCCCTCGCTCAAAATCTCCCGGTATTGTAAAAAAAAGGACCCGATGGTCGAAAGTGCCCGCCGACTTACTTCTTCCCCCTCTTTCTTTTCCTCTTTTTCCTCTTCCTATACCCTTCTCCCCTCGCCCAAAAACCTCTCATCATGAAATAATAGGCCGATGGTCGAATACACCCTCTGACTCGCTTCTCCTTCCCTTTTCTTTTTCTGCTCCTCTCTTTCCCTTCCTTCTCTTCCTACCCTTCTCCCCTCACTCAGAACCTCTCATCATAAAAAAACACACACACCAGATAGTCGAATACACCCACAACTAATTTCCCTTCCTAATTTCTTCCTTTTCTTCCTCCTTATCCTCCTCCTTTTCCTACCCTTCTCCCCTCACTCAGAACCTCTTATCATAAAAAACCGCCGGTGGTCGAATGCACCCTGACTCACCCGCGGCCCGCCCCATTCACAACCTTCCTCCTCCGACGACGACCTCGTCCGTCTCTCCCGCCGCGGACTCCGACCCGACGGCGGCGCGGAGGAGGAGCTCTTCGTCGGCAGCTGACCGGCGTCTGACGAGGGGATCCCCGGGGCCTCGTGCTGACGCTGGAGGAGGGAGATGAGGCGTTTGAGAGGAATTGCGTGGTTGATAATCATGAGGAGAGGTGGAGGAAGGTGGATTGCTTTGCGTTGTTGGGGGCGGGAAGGGAGGGAGAGAGGGAGGGAGCAGGAGGAGGAAGTAGGAGGGAGGAGCAGGAGGAGGGAGGAGGGAGGAAGGAAGGAGGGAGCAGGAGGAGGAAGTAGGAGGGAGGGAGGAGGGAGGAGAGGGAAGAAGGGAGGAGGAGGGAGGGAGGAAGGGATGGGAGGGAGGTGGAAGGGAAGGAGAGGGAGAGAGGGAATAAGAGGGGGAGTGAGGGGAGGAGGAGGAGGGAGGTAGGAGGTGAAGGAAGAAGAGGAGGGAGGGAGGGAGGTGGAAGAGAAGAAGGAGGGAGAGAGGGAGAAGAAGGGGAGGGAGGGGAGAAGGAGGAGGGAGGGAGAGAGGGAAGGGTAAAGAGAGAGATGGGGACAGGGGAGAAAATAGATAAAGAATACAGGGAAAAATACATAAAGTGAATGTGGAGAGGGAGAGAGAGAAAACAAGAGAGATGAGGTTGAGGAGAAAGAGTGAAAAAGGAGACAAGCAAGCACAAACAAAGAAAGAAAGAAAGAAAGAAAAGAAAAGAGGCAAAATGGGAAAGGAGCCAAACGAGATCAAACGAAGAGGGAGAAAGAGAGAAAGAGAGAAAGAAGGGGGTAGGAAAGAGGGGGGTGGGAGATAAGACCAAAATCAATGGCCAATGGAGAAAGAGAAATGGACGTGTTGATTAAATGCTGCACAACACGGCCATTCATCTTACCCCTTTGCCTACGAGTATTCACGGATGTGTAAGTA
>NW_020868640.1:394107-396607 GCF_003789085.1 Penaeus vannamei | reverse complement strand
CTCTCCCTACCTTCCTCCACCCCCTCCCTTCTCTCTCCGTCCCCATCCCTCTCACCCTCTCCTTCTCTACCCCCCTCCCCTCCTTCTCTACCCCCCCTTCCCCCCTCCCTTCCTCTCTCACCCCTTTCCCTCTCTCCTCCTTCCCTCTCCGTCCCATCCCTCTCACCCCTTCCTTCTTACCCCATCCCCCTCCCTTCCTCTCTCACCCCCTCCCTCCCCCCTCCCTTCCCTCCCCGTCATATGATGCCTCCCATTATATTCTCGTTGACCAATCACGCTCATTAAACTCGCCCCTCTAAATTATCCTCTTCTCTCCCCCTCTTCCCTTTCGGTCGCTCGTCCCTCGTTCTCTGCCACTTTCTCAGCTCCTTTATGCAGTGGTTGTTCGATGTTGTCTGTGTCTCTGTGTCTATGTGTCTATGACTCTATCTCTGTCTCTTTCTCTTTCTGTCTCTCTCCGTCTCTCTCTGTCTGTCCCTCTCTTTCTCTCTTTCATCTATCTATCTTTCTGTATGTAAGTATTATGTACATAGATACACCAACAAAGAGTAACATATATAAACAAATATTCATACATGCATACATATATGGATACATTTATGTATATGCATATATACATGCATGCATATATATATATATATATATATATATATATATATATAATATATATATATATATATATATATATAACACAACACACACACACACACACACACACACACACACACACACACACACACACACACACACATATATATATATATATATATATATATATATATATATATATATATATATAATCTGCGTGTGTGTGTGTGTGTGTTTTGCTTGTGCATGTGTGTTTGTGCATGTATGTGTGCGTATATATATATATATATATATATATATATATATATATATATATATATATATATATATATATATATATGTGTGTGTGTGTGTGTGTGTGTGTGTGTGTGTGTGTGTGTGTGTGTGTGTGTGTGTGTGTGTGGTGTGCGTGTGTGCGTGTGTGTGTGTGTGTGTGTGTATGTGTATGCATGTATATCTACTACCTACCTACCTACCTACCTACCTATCTATCTATCTATATATATGTATGTATATGTATATATGTATACATATAACATATACATATATATACACTTACACACACACACCACACACACACGCATATATATATAATATATATTATATATATAATATATATATATGTATATATATATATATATGTATATATATATGTATATATATATGTATATATATAATATATATATATATATATATATATACTCATACATAAATATATGTATATATACATATATCTATATACACCTTTCTGTGTCTCTTCCACATTTCCAATATCTTTTCCTTCCGGTTTCCCAACAGCCCGAGACGATTCCCAGTCAAGCAGTTCCAAATCCTTTAACCTTCCCAATCGGGAGGTAATCACGCCGCGGCGAATCCTGAATCTCTCTCTCTCTCTTCTCTTCTTCTCTCTATTCTTCCGTCCTCTCTCTCTCCTTTCTCTTCTCTCTTTCTTCTCTCTATCTCTCTTTCTTCTCTTCTCTCTCTCTTCTTCTCTCTTTCTCTCTCTTTCTTCTACGCTCTCTATCTTTTCTTCTTCTCTGTCTCTCTTTTCTTTTCTCTCTCTGTCTCTCTTTTCTCTCTCTCTCTCTCTTCTTCTCTCTCTGTCTATCTTTTCTTCTTCTCTCTCTCTCTCTTTTTCTTCTCTCTCTCTCTATTCTTCTTCTCTCTCTCTCTCTCTCTGTGTATGCCATTGGGTATTGCCTGTATGGCTGTAAATGTCTGTGTGCGTAAACACGTGCGTTTAAAATAGTGGTTGGATGAATGCGTTCGGGTTTTATTACACAATAATTATGACGGACGAAACACTTGCGCATTTAGTTATGATTGTTTTATGTTCTAAATATCGGTTTTCCCTCTTTCTCTTTCTTTTTTATCTTTTTTCTCTTCTCTCTCTTCTCTCTCTCTTTATATATATATATATATATATATATATATATATATATATATATATATATACTGTATATATATTATATATTTATATATATAGATATATATATGTTATATATATGTATGTATATATATATATATATATATATATATATATATATATGCGTGTGCGTACATATATATATATATGCTTATGTACACTGTAATATTTTTTTCCCACCCTCGCTCCACGCCCCTCCCTCCCATGCCTCTTTCGCCACCTCGTTAGCCCCTTCAACGACCACAAACGCATCCCCCCCCCCCCCCGCCCTGTCTCAGTACCATTATCCGCCACACAAACGGTCTCAAACGCCTCATCTCCCTCCTCCAGCGTCAGCACGAGGCCCCGGGGATCCCCTCGTCAGACGCCGGTCAGCTGCCGACGAAGAGCTCCTCCTCCGCGCCGCCGTCGGGTCGGAGTCCGCGGCGGGAGAGACGGACGAGGTCGTCGTCGTCGGAGGAAAGGTTGTGAATGGGGCGGGCCGCG
>NW_020868640.1:381607-389107 GCF_003789085.1 Penaeus vannamei | reverse complement strand
TTTTTAAAAAATACTGTAGGAAACATTACGTAAAATCACACCAGTTCAGAGAAGTTGCAAAGTTGATTTACCACACCACTGGAACACGTCTAACTTTGCATGCATGAGCTGCCTTGAAAACAATGGGGAAACTTGGTGCAAACTTTACCCCTCCCTTTAAAAATCTGTGTATCGAAATCATCCATTTATGCAACATATCTTTGGGGGTTTTAGTATGGGCACTTTTATACACAAGTATATACGTAGGAAGGTGTGGTGATGCATGGGAGGGAAAGAGAAGAAAAGTGATGAAAGGAGGTAGCGAATGAAATGCAAGATAGACACACAGTATATAAATTATTTGTACTATTAAGAAGAGAGAGAGAGAGAGGAAGAGAGAGAGAGAGACAGAAGAGAGAGAGAAGAGAGAGAGAGAGAGAGAGAAGAGAGAGAGGAGAGAGGAGAGGAAGAGAGAGAAATTAAAACAGGGATAAATGTAGAAAAAGACGTGTAAGACACATTAGAAAGCAAAGAAAAAAAAAACGACAAAAACGGGAAAAAAGAAAGAACTCATAAAGAAAGAAAGACAAAGAAGACGCCGACATGCTACAGAACGACAAAGCTCGCCGCCCCGTCTCCCTCTCGCCCCTTCATCGCCCCTAATGCGCCGCTACTGTTTACTCCCCCATAAAGACCCTCCAATGCCCTCCCATTCCCCCTCATTAGCCAGTTCGTCACGGCTTACTGCCCCATTAGCACGTACTTGGGTGGTTTCGTCCCCAAACAGTTAGCGCGGTGAGACATATACATACATATATACACAGGCATGCATACATACATACATACACACACAGGTATGCATACTCGTACACACATACATACACAGGTATGCATACTCGTACACACAGATATACATACATGTACACCGGCTTGCACACACCAGCACACACACACACTACACACACACACCACACACACACACAACACACACACACACACACACACACACACACACACACACCACACACACACACACACACGCATACACTGCAAGTAGGATACACCCAGGGAATCCTATACACTAGCTTAATTATCTTGTCAGTTAAACGGACCACTTCTCTCTCTCCTCTCTCTGTTCTCTCTATGTATCTATCAAGTTCGCTCTCGCTCTCGTTCTCTCTCTCCCTCTCTCTCCTTCCCGCCCCCCCCTCCTTCTTTCTCTCTCCCACTCACTCACTTGCTCGCTCGCTGTTTTATCGTTCTCTCTATCTGTCTCTATGTCTATTTCTCTCTCTCTATCTCATCCCTGATTATCGATCTATCCTCATCTATCTATCTATCTCCCTCCCTCCCCCACCTCCTCTTTCCCCCTCCCTAGCCCTCCCTCCTCCCTCTCTTATGACGTGAACAGGAAGTCCCGGGGTTTGTTTTTGCTCTGTGGCTGCAAGGGGAAGCGGAGGCGGCGGTTTTGCTTGTGGGTGAAGCGGGAGCGTGGCTGTGGTTCCTCCGGCGCGACGGCGAGAGGGATGGGAAGCGGTAGTAGTGGCAGGAGCGGTTGTTTTAGATGCGATTATAGTACTAGTCGTAGTAGTAATAGTAGTAGTAGTTGTTGTGTAGTAGTAGTTGTTGTTGAGTAGTTGTAGTAGTAGCAGTAGTCGTAGTTGTTGTGTAGTAGTAATAGTAATAGTAGTTGTTGTGTAGTAGTAGTAGTAGTAATAGTAGCAGTAGTTGTTGCTGTGTAATAGTAGTAGTAATAGTAGTAGTAGTAATAGTAGTACTAGTTATGTAGTAGTAGTCGTAGTACTTGTCGTAGTAGTAGTAGCAGTTGTAATGGTAGCTATAATACCAACGATAATGATAGACGCAGCCTGTATTAGTACAGCAGCAGTTGTAATAAAGACATTCGCAGTTATATCAGCAGTGGATTTCGCATTGGCTTTATAGCTTATCGGCCTGTTTGTTAAAATTGCGCGAGAGCCGACCCAATTAATATTCATATATACGGACATGTATATATACAGAAATAAATGCATATCTGTCTATCTTTTAGATATACATTTATCTATCTATATATCCGGTTATTCTGCACGTCTATATTGGTATAATGAATATTTATTGGGTCGGGCCTCGCACAGTTTTATTAAAGCGCAAACGGCCACAGGAAGAATAGTATGAGTAATAGTACCAGTAAAGGTGCTGTCACACTAGCACTTTTTCCGTCATTTTTTAAAACAATTTTCGGAAATTTTGTCCATTTTTGAGCGAATTGTCGATTTTCCACTCAGACGATAATGATCGTTTCCGTCTGAAAACCTTTCCGTCAACTTTTTCAGCCAAGGATAGTCAAATCAAGAGCTATATTAGAGAATGTTTGTATTTATGTAAAAATAAATTGTAAAAAAAATTGACGGAAAAAGTGCTAATGTGACAGCACCTTAATAACAGGATTCGTGTCTGGACTAATACTAGTGTCAATTAGTGTAACAATAATAATCATAAAGTAAATACACAAAAATGGCGATACTCTTCGTACAGAACGAATGCCGGATGGCAACAATTAGGAAATTAATGATATTAATGATGATAGCAACAATAATAATGATAATTATGACTATAATAATGATCATGATGACAATAACGATAATAATGATAATGTTGATAATAAAGTAACGATGATAACTTTAAGGATGGTAGTGATAATATTAATAATAATATGATAATGGAAATGATAATGATAATAAAAACAAAATAACAGTAATAACAAAAACGAATAAAAATATGAACAATTGGACAAACAAACAGAACAACACCAAGCCCCCCCCCCCACCGTTCTTGTCCCAAAGAGAAGCGCGAAGGAACGCAGACGCGGCGAGAGAGAGAGATAGAGAGAGAGAGAGGGGGGGGAGAGGGAGGGAGAGAGGGAGAGAGGGAGAGGGAGAGAGAGAGATAGAGAGGGGGAGAGGGAGAGGGAGAGGGAGAGAGGAGAGAGGGAGAGAGGAGAGAGGGAGAGAGGGGGGAGAGAGAGAAGAGAGAGAGAGAGAGAGAGAGAGAGAGAGAGAGAGAGGAGAGAGAGAGAGAGAGAGAGAGAGAGAGAGAGAGAGAGAGAGAGAGAGAGCGCCGAATGAGTCACGGTCACTCGGAGATCGCCACCGAGGTTCAGGCGAGGTTCAAAAGGCCACGGAGATGACCCCTGGTGATGCCATGCGCAGATTTAAACCTTTCAACAGGCTCGTGGATGCGGTCGATGGGGGCCGGGCTTGCAGTCACCCTCATGGCCCGCCTGAGAGGGGACGGGAGGGCTGACGGTACGGCCTCTTTTCCAAAATGACGTCAGCCTTGCTTGTTTCGAGGGCGAGGTGTGAGCTGCTCGAGTTTTCACGTTGTCGCATCCTGGGTTGGCTCTATGCTGCGGGGTTTGCGGTCCTTGGGGTACTGGTGTGGATGGTGTGGGTTGAGGGTTTGGTTGACACACAGGCGGTTGTGCATTTGTAAAACCTGCGAGGTAGTTTGGTTTTATTATTGTTATTAATATCATGGGAATCATCGGTATCATTATCATCATTAATTTTCTGTGTTGAGATACATGTAGCTGGGCGCTTCTGCCTGTTTAAGTAATTCGTCTTATGCAACAACACATTCTCGTGAAAACTTCCATATTTGCTCATAAACTCATTAAAAAGCATAAGCAAGCCCCGCTTTCAACACATCGCAAACACATCCCTGATATAAATGCAATCACCGTACATGCATCAACACCTTTACTATGTCTTTCTCGCTCTCTCTCTTCCTCTTTCTCTCTCTCTCTCCCTCCCTTCCTCCCGCTCTTCCTCTTTCTCTCTCCATTACGCGACCCTACCCTAAAGACCCTATCATAAACTCATTCCAAAGCATAAGCAAGTCCCACTTTCAACACATCGCAAACACAACCCTGATATAAATGCAATCACCGTACATGCATCAACACCTTTACTCTCTCTTTCTCGCTCTCTCTCTTCCTCTTTCTCTCTCTCTCTCCCTCCCTTCCTCTCCCCCTCTCTCTTTCTCTCTCTCCATTACGCGACCCTATCCTAAAGACACTCGCAAACAGCTTAAATAAGGGTCGAGCAACGGGGAAACGCGCGCGCGGGTCCACCTGTTCGTTCTCCTTTGTTGCGAAGCCGCCGCGCGTGAGCCATTATGTGGAGCCATCGCGACAAATAGATGCTGTGAATTATGCAACATAGCGCAGCAGTCGACGCCCTTGCTTGCTAATGTTATTGCAAGGACTACATTCGCCTCGCTCCTTTAAAATCGCGCACGCACACATGGTTCCAATTCGTCCTCGACTCGCATCAACGCGAGCTCGCTAAAAGCATGTACGTGCTTGTCGAGAGACGTGTTCGGACAAGCAGGCGGATGCACAGATGTATCCGAGAGGAGGGGGGGGTGCGGAGAGGGAGAGAGAGGGGTTGACAGGAGAGAGAGAGAGAGAGAGGAGAGAGAGAGAGAGAGAGAGAGAGAGAGAGAGGAGAGAGAGAGAGAGAGAAGAGAGAGAGAGAGAGAGAGAGAGAGAGAGAGAGAGAGAGGGAGAGAGAGGGAGAGAGAGAGAGAGAAGAGAGAGAGAGGGAGAGGAGAGGGAGAGGGAGAGAGAGGGGAGAGAGAGGAGAGAGAGAGAGAGAGAGAGAAGAGTGAGTGTAAGAACGAAAAAGAAAGAAAGCATGAAAGTGAGAGAAATATAAAGAAAAGAGAAAGAGAAAAATATAAAGAAAGGAGAAAGAAGAAAAATATAAAGAAAAAGAGAGAGATAAAAATATGAAGAAAAAGAGAAAAATATAAAGAAAAGGCGAAAGACAAAAAAAAGAAAAAAGAAAACAAAAGAAAGGAAAGGAAAGAGAGGAAGACACCCCGATTACTGAAAACTAAGAATATGTCTCCCGGTCGGTTGCGTGTCAAGCGATTCGTGCTTCGAAATGCGACCGAATCAACGAATCGAACTTCATCTCGATTGCCTGCGTTTCTGTTGTTCCAAGATGATTGCCTGATTGTCCTTTGTTGCCGCGACTCTAAGGAGGTCTTTGTTGTTCTTGGCCCTTTGCCATGAGTGAATGGGAGGGGGGGGGGGGGTGAGGGTTGTTGCCGGGTCATTTCATCGGGTTGGCTTGGCGGCGGGGGTGAGGGTTGGGAGGTAGGGGGAGGGGGGGGGCTTGACGGAGGGTGGGGGAGAGGGTTGGCTTGATGTGTAGTTTGGCTTGGCGACGGTTGAGTTTGGCTTGTGAGGAGTTTGGCTTGGCGGAAGGGTGTTGGCTTGACGGAGGGGTGGTTAGCTTGATGAGGATTGCTTAACGAGGGGTGAATTGACCTGACGGTGAGGAGTTCGGCTTGACGGAGACGGGGTTGGCTTGCTCGCAGTTGAGTCTGGTGGCTTAGCTTGGTGGAGCGGCACCGTCGAAAGCAAGAAATGCGGATCACGTGAGATGGCGATTCGACCTCGGACGCTGCGGTTATGCCATAAACGCGACGACGGCCTTGACAGCACACGTAAAGCCCCGGGGAACGATATCGACGCCTGACTTTGAGGTTTTGCGTCGAAGAACATGTGTCAGACGGAAGTGCAGGAAATGCCACGTCATCATTTTTACAGACGAGCGATAGGGCACGCCGGCTCGGAACCAGACGGCATTCTGTTCTTCGGAAGGCACAATCGACGTACAAACATGAGCACTGTTCAGCGTGTTATCTTGAACGCGTCAGCATGTGCGAGGGCGCTGAGAATCCCGCTCGAGAGACTACGAACTCTTGAGACTGCTATAAACGGCATCTGTTTATTGCGTTATTTTTTCGTTTCCTTCACATAAATATATGAAAAGAAAACATAATTTTCCTAAAAAAATAACCCAACTGTTTCAAAATGATAAGTCAATCACCAATATCCTTTTCAAACCTCATATACTTGTCACTGGATTTAAAATGACCCTTTTCTTTGTAATCATAGTTAGGCTTTCACTGTTTAAGATCATCGACGGAGATTTCAAGCAAGGCAACGGAGAAGGAATCTGACATCTGAGAGGGTTTGTCTGACAGGAAAGGAGGAGAATCCATTTTTGTGTTTATCTTTTGTTACTTTTGTTGCTACGTGGTATTTGCATAAAATGCAGGGGGGAAAAGAGAAAGAGGGAGGGAGGAGAGGGACAAATAGAGATAGATCAATAGAGAGATTGATTGAAAGAGAGAGAGAGAGAGAGAGAGAGAGGGGGGGAGGAGAAAAGAGAGAGAGGAGAGAGACGAGAGAGAGAGGAGAGAGAGAGAGAGAAGAGAGAGAGAGAGAGCAGAGAGAGAGAGAGAGAGAGAGAGAGAGAGAGAGAGAGAGAGAGAGAGAAGAGAAGAGAGAGAGAGAGAAGAAGAGAAGAGAGAGAGAAGAGAGAGAAGAGAGAAGAGAGAGAGAGAGGAGAGAGAGAGAGAGAGAGAGAGGAAGGAGCCAGAGAGAGACAGAGAAGAGAGAGATAGAACGGCAAAAAAATCAATATCCCATTTTCCATACACCACGCCAAGTCACCAGGGAATCGCCCTTCCGCATCGCCCTTTGAAGAGAGTGCAGGGAAAGGGGGGAAAGGGTTCAGACCTACAAGAGAAAGGCGATTATAGCAATAAAAACAAAAACAAAAAAACAAAAACAAAAAAAAAAACACAAAACACAAACAAACATGAAGTGGTAATCGGCACGGTGTGTTACAGAAGCTCTAAAGGAGACAGGGTGTTTAAGGTAGGGTGAAGGGAGACAATACGAACGAGAAAATCATATAGTAATTAGTACAAGGTGGAAAATGGGTGGTATAGGAGCGAAGGGTATCCGATATTCAATAGTAAAGGGGGGGGGGGACTAAAGGAATAAGAGAATAACCGTGTACACTACTCCTTTCTCAAAATAGAATGTCCCAACTGCCTGGAAGTGAAGGAGAAAGAGAAGACGAGAGAGAGGAAGAGAAAGAGATAAAGGAAAATGCGAGTGGCGGTGGGGGAGAAAATCAACATGATGAGGGGAAATGTCAACAAGGAGGAGGAAATAAAGGCGATACTGCAGGGGAAAATTCGGCGTTGCGGGGGAAGGAAAAGGTGATATGCCAAGGCAGCGAAACCGACAAGGTGAAAAATAAACCTTAAGAGCGGTTTGTTTACATGCCGACGCGGCGAGGCAGAACATATGTTAAAAAAGGAGAGAGATACCGCATACAAAGATTTTATTTTTACTGATTTTTTTTTTCTCTCTCGGACGTAAATGATGTGGAAGGGAAAAACGTCAGCGGGAAACGAACGGGAAAACGTAACAAGATGAAGGTCCGGAGGTAAAGTTTCCACTCGACAGGGACGAGGCGCCGTCTGGAAATGCACCCGATATTAATGGGAAGGGCGGAAGGGAAGGGAGAGAGGGACTGATAACAAATGCAGGGTTCAGGAGAGGGGGATACGAGGGTGAACACACACACACACACACACACACACTTATGATTACATACATGTTCTCTTGATCCATGATAAACAAGGCAA
>NW_020868640.1:374107-376607 GCF_003789085.1 Penaeus vannamei | reverse complement strand
GAGGAGTTGGGAGGTTCACTGTAACGGGGCTCGCTGTATTCGTTCTAGGGGTTTTATTTTTATTTGTTTTTTTGTTTTTTTTTTGTTATATATTGTTTTTTTTGTTCGCTGAGGAGTTGGGAGGTTCACTATAACGGGGCTCGCTGTATCGTTCTAGGGTTTTATTTTTATTTTTTTTTTTTTTTGTTTATATATTGTTTATATGTTTTTTTTTCGCTTTGTTGTTGTATAGTTTTATTTTTATATATATTGTATATGTTTGTGTATGTAGTGTTTATATATGTATTTTTGTATATATATAGTGTATATATATATGATTTTTGATTGTATATATATTTTTGAATGTATTTATATATTTGCTTATATATGTATTTTTTGTTTACACACACACACACACACACACACACACACACACACACACACACACACACACACACACACACACACACACACACACACACACACACACACCACACACACACACACACACATATACATATACATATATTTTTTGTTTCTGTATTTTTTTTATGCATATATATATATTCTTTCGTTTATGCTAATGTTTTCTGCATTTCTGTGTATATATGTCTATTTATTTGGTTAGCAACTGTTGTTAGTACAGCTAATATTATTATTTTCGATATTACTGGAATTGATATTATTGTCATTATTATAGAATATTATTATTAATTTCAATATTATTAATCTAATTCTCATTATTATATTTTTTTATTTTATTATATTATTATTATTATTGCTGTTGTTGAAGGTGCTATTATTATTATTATTATTATTATTATTATTATTATATTAACATCATTATTTTTATTGTTATTGTTATTATTATTATTAGTATTATTATTGCTATTGTAGTGTTTGATTTTATTTTTATTGTTATTATTATCATTATTATTATTGTTATGTTGATGTCATTGTTATCATCAATGTTTATAACAGCGGTAAGGTAGTAATTATTATAATAATGATAATAGTAATTAGAGTAAAAGATATAACGATGATGATAACGATAGCAGTAATAGTAGTGGTAATGATAATAATAATGATAATGGTAATCATAACCGTCAAAGTCATTATATTTTTTTAGGGATGATTACAACTTCCTTCGTGCAATCAAAGTTAGAGAGATGTTGCGATTTACTTTTTAGAAATTAAACCTGTAGTTCGCTTCAAACTGATACCTGCGTTAAAGTTGTAATTACGGTAATGAAATGTATCACCTCTCTCTCTCTCTCTCTGTCTCTCTCTCTCTCTCTCTCTCTCTCTCTCTCTTCTCTCTTCTCTCTCTCTCTCTCTCTCTCTCTCTGTCTCTGTCTCTGTCTCTGTCTCTGTCTCTGTCTCTATCTCTATCTCTATCTCTATCTCTATCTCTATCTCTATCTCTAACTCACTCACTCACTCACTCACACTCACTCTCTCTCTCTCTCTTCTCTCTCTCATCTCTCTCTCTCTCTCTCTCTCTCTCTCTCTGTCTCTCTGTTTTCCTCTCTGTCCACCTCCTTTCCTTACTTCATTCATCATTCCGTTTCTCCTTCCTTCCCTTCCCCTTTCTTTTGTTTCTCTTTTTCACTTCCCTTACTCCTTGTTTTTTTCCTGTGTTCCTTTGTCCTGTTGCTCCCCCTTTGTCTTTCCCTCCTTCATCTCTCCTTGTATCCCTCCCTCTTCCTCAAATATTTTTAAATCTCTCTCTTACTTCTTTTATCTTTCTCTGGCCCTCATTTCCCCCTATTTCATCTTCCATTTTGCTCTTGTTCAATTTCTGTTGTCCCGATCCCCCTTGCTCTTTCCCTCCTTGTATTCCTCCCCTCTCCCTCTAATATTTCTCGATCTCTCTCACTTCCCCTCTCTTCTTTTATCTTTCTCTAGTCCTCCTTTTCCTTTATTGTCTCCACCCCACTTGCATTTCCCTGTTTTAAGTTTTTTTTTCTCACCCTTTCTATCAATCCTCACTCTCACTTCTAGCCACCCTTTCTTCTTTCTCTCTCCCTTTTTTCGCCCCTCACTTCTTTCCCTCTCTCATTCTCTCCCTTTTCATCCATCCCGTCTCTTCCCTCTCTTCCCTCCTTCTAGCCCGCATCCTCTAACTATATCTCATTTCCCCCTTCTCTCTTACCTTCCCTCTCTTCCTCTCCTTCCCTCTCTACCTCCCTTTCTTCCTCTCTCACTCCCTCTCCCAACCTCCCTCTCTTCCTCTCCTTGCCTCCCTCTCTTCCTCTCTTTCACCCCTCCCCCTACCTCCCTCTCTTTCTCTCTCACTGCCTCTCCCTTCCTCCCTCCCCTTCCTTCCTTCTCTCACTCCCTCCCTTTCTTCCTCTCTTTCACTCCCTCTCCCTTCCTCCTTCTCCCTCTCCCTTCCTCCCTCTCCTTCCCTTCCTTCCTCTCTCTCACTCCCTCTCCCTACCTCCCTCCTTCTCCTCTCACTCCCTCTCCCTTCCTCCCTCCCCTTCCCTTCCTTCCTCTCTCTTACTCCCTCTCCCTT
>NW_020868640.1:356607-364107 GCF_003789085.1 Penaeus vannamei | reverse complement strand
TAGAAATAGTTACAGTGTTTTTTCTTCGGGAGGGGAAAGTTACTGCTCCCGAGGGTGCAGGACTTAGCTTTGTAAAGAATGTTCTCGAACGAAAAACGAATCGAGTTTATTGGTGTCCCTGATAAGATGGCGAGTCGCAAAGGCGGTGAGATTTTATTGTTTTTCTTTAGTTTTTTATTATTATCATTATCTTTATTATGATTTTGAGAGAGAGAAAGAGGGAGAGGGGGGGAGGGAGAGAGAGGAGAGGAGGGGGAGAGGAGAGAAAGAGGGAGAGGGAGAGGGAGGGAAAGGGAGAGGGAGAGAAAGAAAAAAAGAAAACGAGAGAAAGCGAGTGAGTGTGTATAAGTAAGAGAGAGAGAGAGAGAGAGAGAGAGAGAGAGAGAGAGAGAGAGAGAGAGAGGAGAGAGAGAGAGAGAGAGAGAGAGAGAGAGAGAGAAAGGAGAGGAGAGAAGAAAGAGAAGGGAAGAGCAGAGACAAAGGCAGAAATTGGCAGAATTTGGATCCAGCTGATGGAAAACTCGCTACCTTTTCCAAGACCAAACAACAGATGGCACTTGGGTTCTAATGTTGTCTCATCGTAAAAAGGAAAAAGAAAAAGAAAAAAAAAACAGAAAAGAAAAAAAAACGAAAAAGTAAAAAAAAAAAAAAAAACGAAAAAAAAAAAGAAAATAAAGAGAAAAAAAAAAAAAAAAAAAAGGAAAAAAGTTTTTTTTTTTATCTCTTCCAATATCGTCCTGGAAACGAAGGGGAAACCAGAGACAAAGGAAAGAACAAGCAACTCGATAATGAAAAAGAGATGGAAAAAAGCGCCAAGATGGACGGACGGGCAGTCAGGAAGTTGAGATAGGAGGAAGAGGAAGGAAGGAAGATGGAGGCAAATCGGGAAGGACGAAGCTGGTTTGAAAGGAAGACGGACGAGGAGGTAAAGAGGAAGAGGATGTAAGGAAGAGCAAGAGGGGAGAGAAGATGTATAGGAGGATGGGAGGAAGAGGAAGAGTGACGAGGATGTAAAAGGGAGGAGGATAGGAGGAAGAGGGAAAAGAAGGTAAAGAAGAGGAAGAGGAATATGGAGAAGATAAAGAATAGGAAGATGGGAGAAAGAGGAAGAGGAGCCAGAAGATATAAACTGAGGAGGATGGGACAAAGAGAAAGAGGAGAGAATATGGAGAAGATAAAGAAGAGGAAGAGGAATATGGAGAAGATAAAGAATATGAATGGGGAGGCTGAAGAAGAGGAGTGAAAAGATAAAAACTGGGGAGGATGAAACGAAGAGGAAGAGGGGCGGGAAGATAAAGAGGAGGAAGAGGAAGAAGATGGAGAAGATAAAGAATAGGAAGATGGGAGTAAGAGGAGCCAGAAGATAAAAAAGGAGGAGGATGGGAGTAAGAGGAAGAGGCACACGAAGTACCAACGAGAAAAGGAAGGATGGATGAGAGAAAAAAAGGGAAAGAGAAAGAGGAGGAAGATGGAAAAGGAAGCAGCAACGACAAAGAGTGAAGGAGAAGGAGGATGGGAAGAAGAAATACAAGGAGATAAAGCAGGAAAGGGATAAAAAACAAGAAGATACAAAGGAAAATAAGAAGGAATAGGGAATGAAGGGAAAGGGAGAAAACGCTGGACCGGCATCGACAGCAACAGCAGGGGAAGGACCTGAAGGAGGAGAAGAAGAAGGAAAAGAATGAAAAAGAAGATAAAATATAAAAAGAATAATAAGAAGAGGAATAATAATAATGAATAATAATAAATAATAATAAGAGGAAGAAGTGGAGGAGGAGGAAGAGGAAGAGAAATAGTAATAAGATGGAGACGTTTAAAAATGGGAAAAAGAAAAACAAAAAAGGAGGAGCAGATAGAATAAGAGTTTGAGTAGGAAGCGTTGAATAAAGAAATGTCGAAAGAGATATCCGTCTGAACAATTCTGAACACGGCAGCGAAATCTGAACATGAATATTCCTAACTTCATTCCATCGCTGTCTTTCACTCTGACTCTTACGTCTTTCTCCCTTCCCCCCCCCCTCCCCTTCACTCTCGCCCCTCCCTCCCTCCACTCTCGGTCCCTCCATCCCTTCACTCAGGCTTCCTCCCCCCCCCCTCTCTCACCTCCTCCTCCCCACCTCCACTCACGCCTCCTCCCCCCTCTCCCCCCACTCTCTCCACTCTCACTCCCTCCACTCTCGCCCCCCTCCCTCTCAGGCTCCTCCCCTCTCCACTCTCGCCCGCCCTCCCCCCTCCATTCTACGCCCGCCCTCCCACTCTCGTCCTCCCCTCCCCCTCCACTCTCGCATCCCCCTCCACTCTCGCCCCCTCGCGCCTCACCCCTCCATTCTCGCCTTCCCCCTCCCCCCTCCCCACCCCCTCGCCCCCCTTTTGAGATGCAAATTCCCGGGAAATCGAACGCATCGAGGATATTCGGAGATATTGTCGGGGTTTGGATTACCGCCTTTTTTTCCCCTTTTTTTTAATCTTATGGCTCATTTCCCTGTTTTCTTTCGTAGATTGAAATCATGTGTTTTCTTTTTTGTTGTTGTTGTTCTTATGTCTCTAGATTATTATGATTTTCTGATGGGTAACCGGCATTTTTTTTTCATGGATTACCTTATCGTTTTCTCTCGTGGATTAATTTCGTGTTTTCATTTTTAGTTCTTATCGATTATCGCCATCTTTATTTTCTTTTCTTTGGATCTTCTCTTTCTTTCCTTCTTTTTCTTTTTTTTTCTAATGAATCACCATTTTTTTTTTCTCATGAATTATCGCTTATTTTCTCTTTTTTGTTGTCTTCCATCACTGCCAATTTTCTTGGATTTTTTGTTTTTTTTTTTATTCTCATAGATCTTTTTTTCATGGATTGTCTTTTTTCTTCTTGTTTTTTCTTCTTCTTCTCATGGATCACCATCATTTTTACAAAGATTTTATTTTTTTTAAATTTTATTTTGTTCTCATAGATCACCATTATTATTATTATTTTTTCATGTACAGTCTCTTATATTTCCTCATTTTTCTTCTCATGGATCACCGCCATTCTTTTCTTCCATGGATTATTGTCCTTTTCCTCCTATTCTTTCGGTGTCTCTCACAGAGGTGACTGTCTTGTCCTTGTGTGAAGGATGAGGGGAATAAAAGATGGAGGAGATAAAGAGGAGGAGGATGGGAGGAAGAAGGAAAGGAGGATAGGGGGAAGAGGGAAAGGAGGATGGGAGGAATAGGAAGAGGAAGAGGAGGAAGAGGAGGAGGATGGGAGGAAGAAGGAAAGTAGGATAGGAGGAAGAGGGAAAGGAGGATGGGAGGAAAAGAAAGAGGAAGAGGAGGAACAACAAGATAAAGAAGAGGATGGAGGAAGAAGTAGAGGGAGAAGACGACAAAGACGATGATGATGCGAGGACGAGTAAGAGGCAGATAATGGAAATGAAGAAATAGGATAGAATGGATAAGAGATGAGGATGGGATAAAGAAGAGAAGATGAGAAATAAGTAAAATGTTAAGAATTGAGATTTTTGGAAAAGAGGACATAGAAGGAAGACGTTAAAAGTCATCGGCGAAAAGGAGGAGGAAAATAAAATTGAGGAAATAGGATAGGATGAGAGGAGGAAGAAAATAAAATTGAGGAAATAGGATAGGATGAGAGGAAGGGGGAGGGGGGGATAATAAGGTAAGACGATAGCAAGGGAAGGAGAGGAATGGGGGGGGGCGGGGGTAAGAAGAAGGAAAAGTAAAGAAGGCAGACGTTAACGAGAGAAGAAAGAAGGATGGAAATGACACAGAAAAGGAGGAGGAAAGGAGAGGGAGCAAAGAAGGAAGAAAAAGGAAGAAAATAGGAATAAGGGAAGCAAAGAGCATGAAGATGGGGATGATAAAGAAATGAAATAAAGAAAAGAAGGACAAAGCGAGAGAAGACAAAGAAAATATCAAGGGTCACAAAGAAAGACTGAAAGAAAGTAGCGAATGGACAGGGAAGGAGAGGATAGGAGAAGGGGAGGGATAAAGGAGAGAGGACAGGAAAGAAAGAAAATGTTAAAGGTCACAGTCTGAGCGTTGTTGACTTGGAATAACATCCATTTTAAAAGGTTCAATTCCAGTTTCATCGCGAGGTCGCGCCTTCTCGGCCCCTGAACCCCTGGGAGTAAGGTGAGGGGGGGGGGACAGGGAGGAGAGGGAGGGGGGAGGGGGGAAGAATGGGCGGGGGGAGGAAGAGCGAGGGAGGAAATCAGAGATTGAGATGGAAGAGAGAAAGGAACAGAGGAAGGATATATATATATATATATATATATATATATATATATATATATATATATATATATATATATATATATATATATATATATATATGCATATATGCATATATGCATATATGTATATATGTATGTATGTATGTATGTATGTATATGTATGTATGTATGTATGTATGTATATATATATATTATATATATTATATATATATATATATATATATATATATATATATATATATATAGAGAGAGAGAGAGAGAGAGAGAGAGAGAGAGAGAGAGAGAGAAAGGTAGAGAAATGAATGAATAGATGAATGAATAACTGTATAAATAAATGAATAATGGAAAAGAGAGACAGAAAGAATGAAACAGGAAAAAAAAAAGAAAGATGAATAAAAAAAGAAGAGAGAAAAAGAGAGCGAGCGTAATTACAGAGAAAATCAAGGAGAGGAAGTGACAAAAAAGTCGAGAATCCGAAAGCGGGGAGCGCGGAGACGCAGGAGGTCATGCGCTGCTACGCACGGGATGCATCGTGACACGTCGTCGGGTTTCTGCGCCTTTTTTTCCAGCCCGCAGCGTGGGAGACGTGACGGGGTCTGCCGCGCCCCGATTCCTGCTGACTCACGCCTTCCCCGCGGACTCATTCACTCGCTTGGGCGTCTAGTACCTCAGGCGCACGCACGTACACGCGTACGTATATGCACGCAGATATACACATACACATACGCACGCACACACACATTCACACTAACACACGCACAGGCACCCCCCGACCTCACGCAACTGTACACCCTCCGCCTTATGTTACCCTCATAACACATGCTAATCCCCCCCCCCTCTTACCACCCAATACATTTCGTCTCACTTCTCTTGTCAAACGTCGGCCTCACACTCCACCTGCGCTCTGTGACATACGCCCACATGTGTGCAGCGACGCCCACGCCCATAAGGTCTTTGCCCCCGTGGCTAGGAATGCGCGTGGGCGGTTTCACCCTATTGACACGAGAACGGCGTCGTTGTGTATGTATCATTAATATTTATGTTCACTGGTGTTCGTTCAGTCGTTCGTTGCTGACCGGTGTTGTAACCTCGCGTAAGGTGTGTAATACCTGCATGTAACTTTCCTTCAGAGTAATTTCCTTCAGGGTTATTTCGGGAAATAACTGGATGCGCCTGGCTCTCGAGTCGGTCGGGAGGGTAACTGGACTCGACTGGATTTCAATGTAATGAGTAACTGGATTGCGGTGCGGGATCGAAGGCGGAATATCTCCCGACCTCAATTTCGTCGTGATGCCTTAGTTGTCGTGGCTCCTTACCTCCGTCCCTCCCTGAGTCGGGATCCGCCGCGGAGGTGCCATCGCAGCGGCACTCCGCGATGCCACGCCCCCCCCCTCGCAGCCCTCGTGCCGCCGCATCAAGAGCGTGGAAGAGAGAGTCGCTGTGGTGGGCGTAGGCGAGGGATTAGGGTGGGCGTGAGAAAATAACAGCCGGGTTATTCTCGGCTCTCCGGCGTGTGGGCGGCGACGCATACCTCCTCCTCTCCTTCCTCCTCACCGCCCCCCCCCAAAAAAAAAACGAAAATCAACCAGCCTTTGATGAGACCGAGTGGGCGTGAACTGAAACGAGGGTGTGGCCTGCTTGCAAAAAACAAAAACAAAATCCAGAGACAGGCGATTGGAAAAAGAAATTAAAGGAACCACAAAGGCCTCAACATTGTCATCGGTGGCGGGTTGGCGTGAGAGCTCGGATGGGGGGGGGAGAGAGAGAGAGAGAGAGAGAGAGAGAGAGAGAGAGAGAGAGAGAGAGAGAGAGAGAGAGAGAGAGAGAGAGAGAGAGAGAGAGAGAGAGAGAGAGAGAGAGAGAGAGAGAGAGAGAGAGAGAGAGAGGGAGAGAGAGAGAGAGGAGAGAGAGAGAGAGAGAGAGAGAGAGAGAGGAGAGGAGGGAGGGAGGGAGAGGGAGGGAGGGAGAGGGAGGGAGGGAGGGAGAGGGAGGGAGAGGGAGGGAGAGAGAGAGAGAGAGAGAGAGAGAGGAGAGAGAGAGAGAGGAGAGAGAGAGAGAGAAGAGAGGAGAGAGAGAGAGAGAGAGAGAAAGAGAAATGGGGGGGGGTAAGAAGGAAGCTAACCCTGGGTGTTTGTGTTGAGGAGATCCAAGGAGGGGCTCTGTTTACCTTGGGATTCTTACCCGTGGCTCATGAGGGGGAAACCAGGAGGGGGTGGGGTGGGGTGGGGAGCTGGCTGAGTGCACAGAGACGTTTATGCGTGTAATGAGACAAGGGGGACGAGAGAGAAATGAGAGGGAGAGGAGGAAGGAAGAGGGCTGGAAGGAGAGGGAGAGAGAGAGGGAGATCGAAATAGCAAGTGACACACACACACACACACACACACACAGGAGAGAGAGAGAGAGAGAGAGAGAGAGAGAGAGAGAGAGAGAGAGAGAGAGAGAGAGAGAGAGAGAGAGAGAGAGAGAGAGAGAGAGAAGAGGAAGATGGAGAGGAGGGAGGGAAGGAGAGAGGAGAAAGAAAAGAGAGAAGGAGAGAGAGAGGAAGGAGAGAGAGAGGAAGAGGAGAGGGAGAGGGAGAGGGAGGGAGGGGAGAGAGGAAGATGGAGAGGGGAGGGAGGAGGGAGGGAAGGAGAGAGAGTGAGAAAGAAGAGAGGATACATAGATAGAAATAGATAGCTAGACAGACAGATAGACAGATAGATATAGATATAGAGATATAGAGACAGAGATACAGAGAGAGAAAGAGAAATAGGTAGATGGAGAGGAAAACCACAACTCACCTTGTGTCGCCCCCCCTCCCTCGTGTCTATCAACCCATTCCTTCCTCAAGTTCTGCTAAATCGTGTTTCTTCCTTAAGTGTTTGCCTTTATTTTCTCTCGCTCATCCACCTCTTTCCTTTGCACCATCTTTCTCAAACACACTCTCTCCATCACTGTTATCTTCATTATTCCTTTGCACCATCTTTCTCTTTCTCACCATTACCATCACTGTCGTTATTATCTTAATCTTCACCATTATCACTGTCACCACCAACACCATCAGTCACCATCATCATCATCACTACCAACATTGCCATTAATACCATTACCATCACCCCCTCATCACCATCACCACTACCAGCATCACTGACATCATCATTATACCCTTGTCATAGAGAAAAGGTTCGAAAACATCATTCCAAATATATATATATTTACTTCCCCGCTTTAACACCCATTTCTTCCCGTTATTCTAGCCGTCCAATAAAGACCTTTGTGATAAATCAGAGCATGT
>NW_020868640.1:346607-351607 GCF_003789085.1 Penaeus vannamei | reverse complement strand
GGCAGGGGAGGGGGAGAGGGGGGGGAGGGGAGAGGGGGGGAAGGAACCGGGAGAGGGGGGAGTGGAACCGGGAGAGGAGTGAGGGCGGGGGGAAGGGGGGTCCTAGAAAACGCTGGAGGGGGAGGAGAGAGGGAGGGAGTAGCTGGAGAGGAGGGGGAGGGGTGGGTTGAGGGGGAACGGGAGGGGGGGGGAGGTTCTTGAAGATGCTAGAGATGAGGGGGAGAGGGAGGGGGTTCTAGAAGACGATGGAGAGGAAGGGAGAGAGGGAGAGGGGAAGGGGGTTCTTGAAGACGATGGAAGGGAGAGAGGAGGGCCTTAAAGACCTGGAGGGGAAAGGGAGAGTGGGAGGGGAGGGGAGGGGGGAGGGGTTCTGGAAGACGCTAGAGGGGAACAGTCTAAGGAAGTGGGTTTTAAGAAGAAAAATGTGTGTGGTAGAAACGTGGGATGTTTTTATAAGAAAAAAGGGGGTGGGGGCAGCGGGAGAGAGAGGGGGAGAGAGAGGGGGAAGCGAGAGGGAAGAGGAGAGCGAGATGGAGAGGGAAAAGGAAGGGGATAGGGAAAGAGGAGAAGGGGAGAGGGGAGAGACAAGAAGAGGGGAAGGTAGAGGGAAAGCGAGAAGGAGAGAGAGAGGTACAGAGAAACAGAGAGATAGAATACCAATAGATCAACAGATAAACGGTTAAAAGATAGGTAGATAGACAGATAGACCGATAAATAGATGGATAATTAGACAGATAGACAGATCGATAAATAGACAGAGAAATGGATAAAGCAAATATACAGAAAGATATAGCAGGATAGAGCGAGTAGAAGAGATAAAAAAGGTTAGAATAGGCGTCCGCATTTCTGGCAGAAGGCCAACGAGGAGGAGGAGGAGGAGGAGGAGGAGAGGAGGAGGAGGAGGAGGAGGAGGAGGAGGAGGAGGAGGAGGAGGAGGAGGAGGAGGGAGGAGGAGAGGAGGAGGAGGAGGAAGGAAGGAGGAGAGGAGAGGAGGAGGAGGAGGAGGAGGGGAGGAGGAAAGGAAAGGAGGGAGGAGGAGGAGGAGGAGGAGGAGGAGGGAGATGGAAGAGGAAAGAGGGAAAGGGAGAGGAAGAGGGAAGGAGAGGAAGAAAGGAAGAAGAGGCAAGGAAGAGGAAGAGGAAGAAGAGGGAGAGGAGAGCGGAAGAAGGAAGAAGAGGGAAGGAGGGAAGAGGAAAGTTGAATAGGAAGGGGTGTAGGTAGTGGAAGAGGAAGAAGAAGAGGAGGATGACGATGAGGATGATGAGGATGAGAAGGACGAGGTGGGCAAGGACGAGGATGGGGAGGGAAGAAGAAGAAAAGAAAAGGAAAAAGAAGAAAAAAGAAAAAATGAGGAAGAAAAAGAAAAAGAAAGAAAGAAAAAAGAATAAAAAGTAAAAAAAAGAAAAAAAGAATAAATATAAAAAGAAGAAGGAGAAGAAGAAGAAGAGCAAGGAAAAGAGAAGAGGAAGAAGAGGTAGGGTGTGTCTTCCGTGGATATCTGTTGGGAAGCCGTGATTGAGGCTGGCAGGATGTGGGTCACAGCAGAGGAGGGAAAAGGAGGGGGGGGGGGGGGGTAGGTGAAGGAAGATGAATATTGGAAATAGATAGGGGAGATGGAGATGGATAGGAAGAGGGAGAGGGAGGGGGTGAGGGAGGAAAAATGAAAGAAAGGGAGGGAGGGGGAGCGGGGAGGGAGCGGAGAAGGAAGGGAGGAGAATGGAGAAGAGAGGGAGGAGAGGAGAAGGAGGAGAGGGAGGAGAGGGAGGAGAGGGAGGAGAGAGGAGGAAGAGAGAGGGAGAGGAGAGAGAGGAAGAGGAGAGAGAGGAGAGAGAGGAGAGAGGAGAGAGAGAGGGAGAGGGAGAGGGAGAGGGAGAGGGAGAGGGAGAGGGAGAGGGAGAGGGAGAGGGAGAAGGAGAAGAGGAGAAGGAGAGGGAGGGAGAGAGGAGAGGGAGAGGGAGAGAGAAGAGAGAGAGAGAGAGAGTAGAGAGAGAGAGAGAGAGAGAGAGAGAGAGAGAGAGGAGAGAGAGAGAAGAGAGAGAGAAGAGAACGAGAAAGAAAAAAGAAAAAGAAAAAGAAAAAGAAAAAGAAAAGAAAAGAAAAAGAAAAGAGAAAAGAGAAAGAGAAAGAAAGAGAAAGAGAGATAAAGAGAAAGAGAGAGAGAAAGAGAAAAGAGAAAGAGAGAGAGAGAGAAGAGAGAAGAGAAGAGAGAGAGAGAGAGAGAGAGAGAGAGAGAGAGAGAGAGAGAGAGAGAGAGAGAAAGAGAGAAGAGGGAGAAAGAATGAGAAAGAGAGACAAAGAGAAAGAGAGAGTGAAGGAGAGGGCTAAGAAGAGGGAGAGGAGGAGAGGTGGGAAAGGGAGAGCGAATAAGGACAAGTGGATAAGGGAAAGAGCGAGAGGGAGAGCGAAAGTGAGAGCATCTTTAAAATTTCTTTACATATATCTACTGATTAAAGAAACGATTAAAAACAATGCCAATCTGGTCGAATATCAGCGTGTCTCTAAATCGCAGCGCAAAATTACAGTTCGAGGGAATTCTTGGAAACTGGTATTGCAATGAATCTAATTTCTTAAAACCTCTTGATATTCTTGGAAATTTCGGAGGAATTCTTTAAAATCTGACGATGTTCAAGGAAAAAACTTTCTCTTTTCTCTCTTCCTCTTTCTTGTTCTCTTTCTCTTCGTTTTCTTTTTCCCTTCTTCCTCTTCCTTTCAGGCAAAAAAATGTTGAGGATAATCTAGCAAAAACTGCAGAATCTATGAATATTTTCGGAACTGTTCGAGATTAGGTTTCCTGCTTATCAACTTGCACAGAAATTGCAATTAACAATGCAAAAAAGCCTCATGCACTGCAGCTTCAATATGTACAATAAAGTAAATATATTTCGAGTAAATCAAATATTGTCTAATGATTTTTTGGGGCATTGGTCGTACAACTTAAATATCCTTATCATGAACTGAACTGAAAGAAAAAAAGAAAGAAAGAATAAATAGTAATTTTATATCATTAGTATTATTTCACACATTCTATACATTTTCAACCGAAGGCTAGTTTCTTTTTGTTTCGTAAAAAAAAAGTTTTCAGAGACCATGGAAGTTGAAATTAACAACTTAGCTCATTACTTTCCTGCCTCGTTTTTCTTTTGTTGAGAGAGAGAGAGAGAAAGAGAAAAGAGAAAGAGAGAGAGAGAGAGAGAGAGAGAAGAGAGAAGAGAGAGAGAGAGAGAGAGAGAGAGAGAGAGAGAGAGAGAGAGAGAGAGAGAGAAGAGAGAAAAGAAAGAGAAAGAGAAAGAGAGAAGAGAAGAGAAGAGAGAGAAAGAGAAAGAGAGAGAGAGAGAGAGAGAGAGAGAGAGAGAGAGAGAGAGAGAGAGAGAGAGAGAGAGAGAGAGAAAAAGTCACACATACTGACCGCCTGACCGACTGAGACAGACAGACAAATATACAGAGACAGATAGACAAACAGAAAGACAGACAAACAAAAGAGTCGAAAGTTCTCTTATGCTGCAAAAGCTACATAATACCCCTGTCGTTTCACCCCCCACCCCCCCACCCCATCCCTCCCATCTACCCCCAACCCCCTCTTTGCAAATCAAGCACAATATGCAACGAAAACAAACGTCTTTGTCCTCCCCTTCTATTAGAAAACAAGAATGAAAGAAAGAAAGAAAAAAAAAGGACACAATGAGATTCTAATTACAAAAAAAAAACAACAACAACAAAATCTCGCTTAGCTTATTTTTCAAAGCGATTCATTTTCTCTTTGCGAATGTATTTGTCGTGTATGACGCGTCGGCCGGAGATCCAGGTGTCGTTGCATTACCTGTATGAATTCTTCTGTCTGTCTGTCTGTCTGTCTCTCTCTTTTTCTCTCCTCTCTTTTTCTGTCTCTGTCTATCTGTCTGTTAGTCTGCCTCCTCTCTCTCTCTCATCTCTCTCTCTCTTCCTCTCTCTTATTTTCTGTCGTCTTTCTCCCTCTCTTTTTCTCTCTCTGTCTGTCTGTATGTCTGTCTGTCTGTCCTCTCTCTCTCTCGCATGCTCTCATCTCTTCTCCCTCCTCCCCCTCTCTCTTTCACACCCCCTCCCTCCCCTCCCTCTCCCTCTCTCCCTCTAGTTTTTTTTTTCTTCTTTTTTTATGCGGCTGTAATTAATGTTTCTGGGATATGCAATCGCGCATTTGCATCCAAGACCAAGAGTGATTAATCTGGATTCCTTGGTTTTGCTTTTTATCCGCACGACAAAGTCCCACGTAATGACAAAGGGAAACAAAACGATACAAAGAGAAATAAGCGATAATGGTAAAGCGGCTCAGGATTTCGTTAGAAGAGGAGAGAGAGAGAGGGAGGGAGGGAGGGAGGAGGGAGGGAGAGGGAGGGAGGGAGGGAGAGAGGGAGGGAGGGAGAGAGGGAGGAGAAGGGAGGGAGGGAGGGAAGGGAGGGGGAGGGAGGGAGGAGGAGAGGAGAGAGGGAGGGAGAGGGAGGGAAGGAGGGAGGGAGAGGGAGGGAGGGAGGGGGAGGGAGAGAGAGAGAGAGAGAGAGAGAGAGAGAGAGAGAGAGAGAGAGAGAGAGAGAGAGAGAGAGAGAGAGAGAGAGAGAGAGAGAGAAGAAGGAGAAAAGGAGAGGAAGGAAGGAAGGGTAGGGAGAGGGGGAAGGGGAAGGGGGAAGGGGGAAGGAGAAAGGGGAAGGAGAAGGGGAAGGAAAAGGGGGAGGAAAAAAGAGGGGAAGGGGAGGAGGAGGAGAAGGAGAGGAGAGGAGGAGAGGAGGAGAGAGAGAGAGGAGAGAGAGAGAGAGAAGAGAGAGGAGAGAGAGAGGAGAGAGAAAGAGGAGAGAGAGAGAAGGAGGAAAGAGAGGAGGAGAGAGGAGAGAGAGAGAGAGAGAAGAGAGACGAGAGAGAGAGAGAGAGAGAGAGAGAGAGAGAGAGAGAGAGAGAGAGAGAGAGAGAGAGAGCGAGAGAGAGAGAGAGAGAGAGAGACGAGAGAGAGAGAGAGAGAGAGAGAGAGAGAGAGA
>NW_020868640.1:334188-339188 GCF_003789085.1 Penaeus vannamei | reverse complement strand
TGCCAGAGTCTCAATATGTATGTATACTGTACATATGTGTAACTGTGCGTTTGAGATAAAAACAAACAAACAAACAAATACCCAAACAGTTGGTAACACATCAATAGTACAAACACCGAGATAAAAAAAAAAAACATTGATTTTGTCAGATAACTATGGACTGCACGCGAAAGTAGGAAAGGGGGAATCGGAATAAATTTGTGAGAATTACAGAAAGGAAAATAAATAATGATTTGGTGATGTAAATTATTAAAGACAGAGTAATGGATGGGAGAGGCAGATAGAATAAACAAAGAGAGAGAAAAAGAAACAAAGAAGGAATGAAGGGGAAACTTGAAGACAGCGAGAGAGAGAGAGAGAGAGAGAGAGAGAGAGAGAGAGAGAGAGAGAGAGAGAGAGAGAGAGAGAGAGAGAGAGAGAGAGAGAGAGAGAGATAATCTTATCACGAACACCAACGCTTGGTCTTGTGTGATGATCATAATCTCAAGCAAAAGATAGAAATTACCTCCCATGTTCTTACACAAGGTTAAGCACGAACGTCGAAAATTATCGTAATTTCTAATCATGAGATTCTTATAATCACACCTGTTCTGTAATAAAATATATTGAACAGGATCATCTCTGTCACTGGAGTCTGTATTATGCCATAAATGAAAATAGTAGTTAAAGGTAAGATAGATTAGATTTTTTCTAGTATTAGGAAAATGGTCAGGAATTTTGACGATTTTGAAAATATTTTTTTATTTTTAGAAATCTTCTGGTGTACTCCATCGTCTTTTGTAGAATAGAGTAGCGTAGGAAAAAAAGATAAAAAACAACTATACATATATA
Organism: Penaeus vannamei; assembly: GCF_003789085.1. Lineage (NCBI taxonomy): Eukaryota > Metazoa > Arthropoda > Malacostraca > Decapoda > Penaeidae > Penaeus > Penaeus vannamei. Next base: position 338,357 of record NW_020868640.1, on the reverse strand, counting down.
GATAGATAAAAATACATATCTATTAAAACAACGCATTATCCAGATACCCCTCCCCTCCTCAAAAAAAAAAAAAAAAAAAAAAAATCGTCTCAAACCTATATATATATATAGATAGATAGATAAAATAACTTCCATATCTATTGAAACAACACATTATCCAGAAACCCCCTCCCCTCCTCAAAAAAAAAAAAAAAAAAAAAAAAAAAAAAACGTAACTCAACCGAGACCACTAATCCAAACCAACTTCCAGCTGCGCGAATGGACAATCAACCCGGCTTCGGCAGACAAGGAGGGCTTCCTCTCTGAACAACTGTCCATGACCGTGAACTACGTGGCCGAAGGGGAGGAACACCACGCCCACCTGCTGGCGAAGCTCCTCCCACAGGATCCTTTTAACAGGGCCTTCGTCATCGAGACGCTTTTTGATGTGAGGGAGATCAAGTTTTATACCGAGGTAAGATCATCATTATGTTCATCATCATCGTCGTCCTCGTCATTATCATCATTATCATCGTCTCCATCATTATCATCGTCATCATCATCATCATCGTCATCATCATTATCACCATCATCATTATCATCATCATCATCATCATCGTCATCATCATCATCAATCATCATCATCATCATCAATCATCATCACCATCATCATCATCAATCATCATCATCATCATCATCGTTCGTAGTCTGTATTTTCAACTGTTTATTGTTTTCAGAAACGCAAAAAATATCAAGGTAGATTGAACATGCGTTATTATTACTCAGATTGCCACATTTTAATCAGTGCAAGGCGGTAGCGTAGCTCATCGTTAGAACGCTGGCTTTGCAAGGTCTGACAGCCCCATGCTGGGGTCAAAGTCGAGGCGGAAAGGAACTGACCTCCCTGCCGCATGCTTAGTGCAGTGTCCCTCCACGGATGTGTCCCTTGCGTCCTCTTGGATACGGGATCACTTTCACTTCGTATTAGGCTTAGTTAGGGAACTGTAATTTCTGCACGCCGCGCCGGTGTAATTATGGAATTGGCAGTTTAGCTTTAACAACTAATCTAGTATAGTTTAATTTGGTGAATAGTGATGCAAAGCCACAAACATTGAAGTATATGTTCATTCAATCATATTCAGTTTTGTACCCATTTATATTATTCAGATACGTTTATAATTTTTGTGTGGTCTATTACAACTTTGATATTCTTCTGTTGCAAAATTACTTGTTTTCAGTCACCTATTGAAATTATGACGATTAGGCCATGTCTTTTACAATTGTCATGGTGTAACATGCAACTATTGAGAGCTAAATATTTATTTGCCTTTTATTAAAGATTTGGTGACCGGTTTCTTGATCCTCTAATAAAAGCACTTACACTGTTTCACAATTTGCAGATCAAACCTGAACTGGAGGAGGTCGAAAGAAAATACCTGACGGAGGACTTCCTCAGTTCCTCCTGGGCTCCTAAACTGTACTATGCCAAGCACAAGCAAGCCTCAGAGTCCATACTCGTTCTGGAGGATATGTGCCAGCATGGATACCAGGTGGAGGACTTAACCAAAGGCCTTAGTCAGGATCAGATCAAATCCGCCATCACTGCCCTGGCCAACGTCCATGCAGCGGCGGTGGCCCTCGAGGTGAAGGAGAAGAAGCCCTTGAAGGAGCGCTACCCCTACCTCCTCTCGATGGAACAGGCCGTGGAGTCCTTCACGTGCCTCGTCGATAGAGGTCTTCCCCTGCTCCTGAAGTTCCTCGAGTCGCGGAAGGACTACGCAGCGGTGCGCGAAGGGCTTCAGAAGTACCAAGGACAGAAAATGGCGGCTGATGTCTTTCGTAAGGTCTTGACGCCGTCAGAAAAAATCAATACTTTGGTTCACTGTGACTACTGGTGCAACAACCTCCTCTTCAAGAACGGCGAGGAGCGCACAGACTGCTGCATAATCGACTGGCAAATGGTCACGTACGGAAGGCCAGCCATAGACTTGGCCTTTTTGATAAGCACGTCTTTGGAAACGGGCGAGCGACGCAAACATTGCCCAGACCTTCTGTCTCATTACTGGGAGGCTTTCACCTCGAGGCTCTCCAAGTACGGCATAGGAAAGGAAAGCCACAAGTACAGCAGGGAAGACTTGGAGGCAGATTTCAAGGCGGCGCAGACGATGGCAGGCTTGGTCGTGGTTGGGAGTGTGGACATTGCCCTCGGGTTCCCGGCCCGAGAGGAAAGGGTGCTGGAGCTCCTGGCGGACCTGCTGAAGGTCGGCATTCTATGAAACACCTGAAGAAAAGAACATGCAGCTGATATTTGTAAATAGCAGTGTTAATGATGATATTAGAAATGAAAATCGTGGAGAAAATCTTTAAATGAAGTATCGAGCTTAATGCAACAATAACGTCTCATATATATACCTGGGCAGAAACATAGAGGTGATTTTGATGTATATCTATTTTATAATTTATGGATTATCTGTGAACAGTACTTTTCTATGAAAAAGAGAAATGTTACACATTAATTGTGTTAGATCATAATTAGGCTAGAAATCCGAAAGATATATTAATTATAACTGTCTGTAGCCCATGGTAGTGCCTTGGTATAGGGTACCGCTAATTGGAGTAACCCCTTGGGCAGATAATGCTAATTGGCATGAAAGTTATCGATTTGTTTCCTCATTTATTAGATATAAGGTCAAGTGCTAGCTTCGTAGTGCACCACCAGCTGGTCTGGCCCCAGGACCACCTCTGACTCTCCTTCTGTTTGCCCTTCCTCTCCGACCCATTCCAGAAGACGATAAGACACTCAGAGAACGGCGTTTATCATAGACTATTTTTTTTAAATTATTATTTTTTTTATTATTGCTCTGGCGTTGAAATTCAACCTGATGCATTATCATTGCTATTCCCGGTACCCATTTCTCAAAAGTGTCTGCTAGTTAACTATCTCCTCACAGACCGCAGCTTAACCCAAAGCAGACCACTTCTTGACCCTGCAACCAACCCCATGCTGTTAGAGACAGACTGCAAGACTTCAAATTCGCCATTATTCAACTGAATGAGTGGAAACCCTCAATGTAAACACACCCATGTTGTTATTGTAAGATGCAAGATGTCAGTATTGCTATCAACGGCGACTTCACTAGATTACGCTGATTCAATTGTTTGTAGGTGCTTTGAAATCTGTGAAGAAAATGGATTTGTCCAGATAACCAACACACGACCCATGTTATATCAGTTCCAGTATAACTCAGACAACACAGTAAATGCTAGATAAAGCAACATAGGTTCGTAGCTAAAGGGATATATTATTTTACACTTTGTGGAAGTAGTAATGAGTGAGACAAAGATCTTGCTAAAAATATAATAAACCAGAATAATATCTCCTTTGGAAGGGCAGCTCACTATGTAGTATTGTTATACGAAAGGGTTGACCGTTAACTGAGTAGACATTCCAATTATTTACTTTTCTATTTACTGAGAAGCATGTTGTGAAATCATGGCTCCTTAGTCTGTTGTGTAAGTACATTTTATTACCAATCAAATGACGGCTAAATGTGCTTTATCATCACAGCATCTCGCGCTACAGGTTATCATTATGAGTAATAATTAATTGATATTACGAAGCAGGTGGAGTTGGATATATATATATTTTCTTGTTAACTGCAGTTAACTATTTCAGAATCTTATTTTTGTGTGTGTGAGTTTTTGCAGGTCTTAATGTGTACTTGTTACCTTTTTTATTTTATTTTTTATTTTCTTATTTTTTTTTTTTAGAATGACTTTTCTTTTATTTTTTTATGCATAAAGCTTACATGTAAATGCTTACATATATATTATGCATACTTACATAAATAGATAAGTTTGAAGATTCCCACTGATATATTACGCAGACATACACATACACGGACACGCATATGCACACACGCGCACATAAAACACACACACGCTCGCGCGCGCGCACGAAATATATGTCTCCTTTCTTTTATTTCATTCATCTTAAAAACTTCTGACATTTTGCATAATAAGTAAGAACATTGTGATTGTCATTATTTTTAAGAAATTGTTGACATTTCTGTAACCATATATTAATGAAGTTGATTTTAAAAAAGCGTAATTTTTGTATCACCTGTTATTTACACAATACCTATACCTTTAGTACTAAACTATTAATAGATATTAATATCAATATCAAT
>NW_020868640.1:306688-309188 GCF_003789085.1 Penaeus vannamei | reverse complement strand
AGCGCTTTCCGACGCCACGACACGAGAAGCGCCTTCGTTGTTCACATAGACACCGACGGTCACCTCCTGAAGTGGTCCCAGGCCTTCATCATAAAGCAAGGCCTGGCTCCACGACAAAGGAAGATGGTTGAAGCGGCGTTCATTCATACAATTAATAACATGAACACCTTTACGGGAAGCTACGAACTATCCAAGGTCGTCGCTCACCTGATTACCGACGTGACCTGACCACCTAACATTTGTATAAATACTCCTCTATGTACATCTTGTCACGTATGCCCTGACGAAGCATTAGCGAAAAGGTCTCCTGCATGTTTCCTTGTCCTTCCCTTTGTTGTTCCTGTTGCAATCTGTTCGTCATGAATTCCACACATGTAGAAAGAGCAGATCAAATCCCAAATCAGATAACATGTATATTCAATGAAAAGTGGAATAAAATGCACTGGCCGCATTTATATCATGAACACATCATTACCTCTCTCGATCGGGATTTGGTCCCTCGCCGCCGTTACAAGAGATTGCAAGACGGTCGCTCTAACCACTCGTTCAACGACCCACTTAAAAGGAGTATGTAACCAGGCACTAGCTAGCGTCCATGGAAATTACCCAACTACTCATACATGAGTAAGTATAGCGAAGTTTTACACACACTCCCCGTGTGCACTCCGTACATTTAGAAAGAGTAGATCAAATCCCAATCAGATAACCTGAGGTGTATTCAGTGAAAGATAGAATAATGCACTGGCCTCGGGGAGGTTATAATTTATTCATATATATTCGGAGAGGTTATATTATATTCATTTATATATGATATAAATGCGGCCAGTGCATTATTCCATCTTTCAATGAACACACCTCAGGTTATCTGATTTGGGATTTGATCTGCTCTTTCTATATGTACCGAGTGGCCACGGGGAGTGTGTGTCAAATATATATCAAATATATACATATGCACACACACACACACACACACACACACACACACACACACACACACACACACACACACACACACACACACACATATATATATATATATATATATATATATATATATATATATATATATGTATATATATTTATATATATATACGTATATGTATGTATATGTCTGTGTGTGTGTGTTTATGCGTGTATATATGTATATATATGTGTGTGTATACTATTTGTATATACACAGAGAAGATCATATCAAATTGGATTATGAAACAAGAAAGTTACGGAGGAACCGAACGAATCTTATGAACGAAAATAAAACGAAACGGTTAAACATTCCGGACAAGATCGTACCGCACGACAAAGAAAATGGAAAGAGAAAAGAAAACGGCTTAGAGATAAGAAATCGGGGCGCGGCAAGTGAGGCTCGAGCGCTTAGAGGTAAAAGATTTCTTGATTTTTTTTGAGGGGGGTGGGGGGAGGGGTAAGCTTCGTCTTTTTTGCAAAATAAGACATTTTCTACATATATGAAAGTCAAATTTAGGTGCGAATATGGTAAATGAGTTGCAATATCATTTAAGTAAGATAAGGCAGATTTTAACTGATTTGAGAAAAAATTCTTGTTGTGATATTTACCTTATATATAGACACATCCCCCGCAATCAAAGATAAATTGATGAATAAATCAATTAATTAATCACATCACATGAGCACATATATAACCTTCGTGTCAGGTGAATTGTGAGTTTGTAGTATATATCTTAAGTAAGTTTTGACGCTGTACACCTGCGGCTATTGAGTCGAAGAGCCTGTCTTATTTTTTTCTATCGAGACAGCACCTTTCCTCACGATAAGTTCCGAATCCCAGTTGTCGACAAGCCTTCGCTCCGCACGCAAGCACAGAGCGCCCATGGATCCGAGGGGCGCCGTCCTGCTGCTGGCGGTGTCGGCGATTTGGCTGAGTGGGTCTGTTCGCCCAGCGGCTGCGGTAGGAGTCCAGTTCCTCTCATTCTTAGCGTTTGTTTTAAGTCTTTATACAACGTAATCGCCTTGAGGCTCACGTGTGATTGGTTTGGTTTGGACCGACATTCAGCAGCACCGGAAGGATTTTCTTTCTCTTACCCTTCATACACAAACGCGTGTTTATGTACATATAAACATATATATATATATATATATATATATATATATATATATATATATATATATATGTGTGTGTGTGTGTGTGTGTGTGTGTGTGTGTGTGTGTGTGTGTGTGTGTGTGTGTGCTATATATATATATATATGTATAATATATAATATATGTATATATATTATATATAATATTATACATATACATATATATATTATATATTATATATATATATATATATATATTATATATATATAATTAAGATAAAAAAAAACAATAAAATGGTAGTGCTGTAAGATTCTTGTAGATTTTCACTGTTCTTGCAAGCCATACAAGAAGAAAAGAGAAAAACAAAGAGGATACCTAAGTTTAGAAAAGCTATTCCAGAATGATGCCGAGTTTCCGATCGATAAATTTGCATTCCCTTCTGAT
>NW_020868640.1:289268-291768 GCF_003789085.1 Penaeus vannamei | reverse complement strand
GGGAGGTTATAATTTTATTATTTATATATGATATAAATGCGGCCAGTGCATTATTCCATCTTTCAATGAACACACCTCAGGTTATCTGATTTGGGATTTGATCTGCTCTTTCTATATGTACCGAGTGGCCACGGGGAGTGTGTGTCAAATATATATCAAATATATACATATGCACACACACACACACACACACACACACACACACACACACACACACACACACACACACACACACACACACACACACACACACATATATAATATATATATATATATATATAATTTATATATGTATGTATATATATATTTATATATATATATATGTATATACACACAGAATATGTATATATCATATTATGAATATGAATATTATATATACGACAGCAAAATCTTATGATCTATAATTTTAATAAAACATTCCGGAAACAAACGTACACGAACGACAAATCTGAATCTAATCGGAAATGGAAAGAGAAAAAACGGCTTAGATATAGAAATCGGGCGGCGCAGGCTCGAAGTAAAGTTCTGAGAAGGGATGGAATGGGGGCGAAGTAAACTTCGGTTAAAAGACATTTCTACACATATGAAAGTCCCACAATATATGATAAGGTGAAAAATAATTAGAGATATAGAAAATGAGCCGCAAAAAGATCCCAGCTGATAAAGTAAAGATTTCTCTGATTTGAGAAAAAACCTATTGAGTGACCTCATCTTAACAATCAATCATTAAGATATAAATCAAAATTCAGTGTGCGAATAATAAATCGCTCCGCAGCAGAATCGCTGATAAAGCACGCTAGAGCGCCGATGGATTTGACGGGAGGTGAATGGTGCCTGCTCGCACCAGCGGGCGGTTTGGCTGTGGGTCCTCGTTCGTTTTCGCTGGCTGGGTAGGAGTCAGCAGGCTCTCATGTTTGAGCGGTTTTTTGAGGAGTTAGTTTTAGGTCTTTATACAACGTAATCGCCTTGAGGCTCACGTGTGATTGTTTGGTTTGGACGACATTCAAGCAGCACCGAAGGATTTTCTTTCTCTTACCCTTCATACACAAACGCGTGTTTATTACATATAAACATATATATATATATATTATATATATTATATATATATTATATATAATAATATATGTGTGTGTGTGTGTGTGTGTCTGTGTGTGGTTGTTGTGTGTGTGTGTGTGTGGCTATATATACCTATATATATATGTATATACTATACATAGTATATATAATATATAGATATATATATAATATATATATATATATATATTTAGTATATTTATATGTTATATACATATACAATTATTACACACACACACAAATATATATATATATATATATATGTATACATACATACATATATATATATAATATATATATGTAATATATATATATATATATAATATATATATATATATATATATATATATATATATATACATACAAATACATGCATGAAAGCAAGACGTTTCAAACTCGTCAAAAATTCTCGTCAGAAAGTAAAATACAGAGGTTAAAAATTGAGGAACACCGCAGACTAAAGTTTGAATCAAGTTTCTTGAAAAGGATCAAGGTAAAACACTCTAAGAGATTCTTCCTCTACTTTTGACGAAATAAGGCCATCCATGCCTCACTGACTGGTTAAAGCTAGATAATAATATCTCAGTGAAAAGGGCTTCAAACAGTTTCTTCCATTCGAATTTGAAGACATAAATTAATGCAGCAAAAATCCAGCATGAAAGTGGATAAAGCAAGAATCAGATTCGTCATTGCAACATCCCTTGTATGATCATTTGCCTTTTTGTCAAGAACCCTGCCAGTTTCGCCTATGTAATATTCAGCATATTAGTTATAAGTAAACACGTAACTAATAAGTTCTTGTTCTTGCAAGCCATACAAGAAAAGAGAAAAACAAAGAGGATACCTAAGCTTAGAAAAGCTATTCAAGAATGATGCCGAGTTTCCGATCGATAAATTTGCATTCCCTTCTGATGTGTTGTTTCCAAGCGGCGGTTAGAGAAAGCAAAAACGGCTTTACGGAAATGTGAAAACTAAAGTGTGCTTGGTTAGACTTGCATGATCGCCCTCCCTCAGGAAATCGGAACTCGGCTCAGTAGTTCCATGGAGTGTAATGTGATGTAATGTAATATGCCTTCGTCTACCTCAGATATAAGTATTCGGCATGTGTTTTTCACTAATTTCCCCGTTTAAATGCATACGTCATCCCACAAGATAAACCCTGCGCAGTTTTGGTTAGATGTTGTTTACTCAGTTTGATGGGGATCCTAATGTTACCATGAATTTTACAAGGATTTTGTTAGACTTTACACAATGCTCATGAGTCTGCTACTTATGATTTACAGTAAGTACAACTGAATCGGATGCTTTTGCATAGTCATTGACTGTCATTTACAAACTATAGCACGTGATTAAAATAAATCAAGATGAATATTGTATGATAGAAAAAAAAGTCCTAAAAATCTGCTTGGCTTCCAAGACTGAATTA
>NW_020868640.1:281768-286768 GCF_003789085.1 Penaeus vannamei | reverse complement strand
TTCGGTGTTGCTATGGGCTCTCCTCTCTCTCCAGGTGTGGCAAACTTGTTCATAGAGCACTTCGATTCTGAGCTTCTCCCTTCGTCCTTCGGTTTGGCTAAGGTATAGAGGATGGTTGGTCATCCTCTATTTGACTGGTCGTTTACCTCTTTGGTGAGCAACTGGTGTGAATGTGAGTTCCCACAGGTATAGCTGGGTGCTGGAGAGCAGTTGGAGATCGACGTAGAAGCCGGTGCGGCTCCCCTACGGCTAAGATCTGGGTAGGCCTAGAGCTGCTGCTGCTGGGTCGGGCTCAGTTGGAGGATCGTAGTGAGTGATGGGTGCTGGAGCTTAAGTACTGTTGAGCTGTGCCAGCTACCCAGGAGAAAGGGGAGCCTGCTTTCCAGTAGGCGAGCTGTGAGGTGTCCGATGTCAACCAATCAGGTCTCAGCAATAGTCTTCCAGAAGCTGTTGATGGTGAGGTGTGAGGACAGGCTGTCGATCTGGACCTAACCTAGGGGAAGTATGCCGCGCTGCAGGTTACGGGGATCGGCTACAGAGGTGTGTCGACGACGTCTTTGTGCTTTGGTCTCATAACCCTACACTGCTCCTGGATATCTGGATGGAGCTGAACTCTCTCCATCCATTTCAAGGTAGAATAGAAGGCGGATAACAAACTCTCTTGGACACTTGGACCACTTCTCCTCTGTGTATAAAGAAGCCTATGCACAGTAGTGTGTACATATACTTTTCGTTCCATCCATTCCATGTGAAGAGAGGTGTTGCCACCTCATTGTTCCTCCATGCCCTCTGCATCTGTGATCCTCAGTACCTGGATGGATAGGTTGATTTTCTGCGTTATTACTTCTCCAAAGTGGGCTATCCTCGTCATGTACTCGACGTTGCATTATCCAAAGCAGAGAATACCTTCTGCCACAACCCTCCCCCCTAAAGACATTTCACATGCCCATTCTCAGCTAGCTCTACAATGAAATTTACTCTGTCGCACTCTTTACACTGCAGGCTCACTTTTCGCTAAGTTGCTAGGGAAATTGAATGTTCCTTAATTAAGCTGCTGCCTGATTTTAGCTTAAACAGGTTTCTCTCCCTCCCTCTCTCCTGCCAACATTCTCATAGTTTCTCACATCCTCCACCTACTCCTTTAACTGGCCATCCTTCGCATAAACCATCTGATCCTTCAACCTGACCTGACCTTTTACTTCTGTTCACTTGTCCTCACCTGTCTTGTGCTCATAGCATTGCCTCTCCTCCCACTCTTTTAAATTCCCTCCTCTCCCTTTCCTCTTCAGACCTGAAGATGAAATGCAGGAGGATTTCGAAAATATTGCCTAATTTTCAATAGATTTTGTGCATTGTGGGTTTTCTATCTAGTAACAAGATAGTGTTTTACCATTCATTTATATATGTATAGATAGATAATGTGTATGTGTTTGCTCGTCTGATGAGGAACTCCTTACAGTTTCTGATATGCAACGATTCAATTTCATTTTTTTACCATGTTTATTTCTTGATATATGTCTAAATATAAAATATTTATTTCAAAAATTTGCATATATTTGCGGAATACCATGTTATCATAAGTACCCTTTTCTCTGTTCACAACAAGGCAAGCTTCCCTAAATCTTTATCTTTTCTTTTCTCCAAAGGTTCAAGGATGTACGAAGGACTATGGGAGATGTAAATCCAAGTGCCGCGGTCTCTGATAAAGAAAGAGCATGTCCCAATGGTAAGGTGTGCTGCAGAAACCGCTCAAAGCCAGCACCTTGGAGCCAAGTTATAGCCAAGACAAACGACTGTAAAGCAGAAGGAGGAATTTGCAAGATATCTAACAAAAAATGCAAAAATCCTCTTCCCTTCAATTGCCCGATCAAAGATTGGAAGTGCTGCAAGAAAACAAAAAGGACCTGCAGACAAATGGGGGGGAAATGTAAAAAACGAGAAAAGTGCAAAACGGAAGTCTTAGAGTCCCTTACCACTTGCAAGCGTGGTAAGGTCTGTTGTGAAAAAGAAAAAATACTTGCAAAGATCTAGAAGGTGATGCAAAAGGGAAGCCAGATGCAACAGAGGTATACGTAATCCCTCTGTACCGTGCAAGAGAGGTAAGTCTGTTGTAATCAAGGAAAAAACACTTGCAAAGATCTAGGAGGTGATGCAAAAAGAGCCAAATGCGACGGAGGGGATACTTAATCCCTCTGCAAGAGTTAAGGTCTGTTGTAATAAAGGAAAAAACACTTGCAAAGATCTAAGGAGGTGAATGCAAAAAGGAAGCCAAATGCGACGGAGGTATACTTACTCCCTCTACACCTTGCAAGAGTGGCAAGGTCTGTTGTGAAAAAGGAAAAAACACTTGTAAAGATCTAGGAGGTACATGTCGAGAGGAAGCCAAATGCACTGAGGATATACTTACTCCCTCTGCACCGTGCAAGAGTGGTAAGGTCTGTTGTAATAAAGGAAAAAAACTTGCAAAGATCTAAGAGGTGAATGCAAAGGAAGCCAAATGCGACGGAGGTATACTTACTCCCTCTACACCTTGCAAGAGTGGCAAGGTCTGTTGTGAAAAAGGAAAAAACACTTGCAAAGATCTAGGAGGTACATGTCGAGAGGAAGACAAATGCACTGAGGATATACTTACTCCCTCTGCCGTGCAAGAGTGTAAGGTCTGTTGTATAAAGGAAAAACACTTGCAAAGATCTAAGAGGTGAATGCAAAAAAGGAAGCCAAATGCGACGGAGGTATACTTACTCCCTCTACACCTTGCAAGAGTGGCAAGGTCTGTTGTGAAAAAAGGAAAAAAACACTTGCAAAGATCTAGGAGGTACATGAGGGCCAAATGCGGGGATATATTTACTCCCTCTGCACCGTGCAAAAGTGGCAAGGTCTGTTGTGAAAAAGGAAAGAACACTTGCAAAGATCTAGGAGGTACATGTCGAGAGGAAGCCAAATGCACTGAGGATATACTTACTCCCTCTGTACCGTGCAAAAGTGGCAAGGTCTGTTGTGAAAAAGGAAAGAACACTTGTAAAGATCTAAGAGACAACATGTCGAGAGGAAGCCAAATGCGACGGGGGACTATACTTACTCCCTCTGTACGTGCAAAAAGGCAAGGTCTGTTGTGAAAAAGGAAAAGAACACTTTGCAAAAGATCTAGGAGGTACATGTCGAGAGAGAAGACAAATGGCGACGGGGATATACTTACTCCCTCTGTACTGTGCAAAAGTGGCAAGGTCTGTTGTGAAAAAGGAAAGAACACTTTGTAAAGATCTAGGAGGTACATGTCGAGAGGAAAGCAAATGCGACGGGATATACTTACTCCCTCTGTACCGTGCAAAGTGGCAGGTCTGTTGTGAAAAAGGAAAAACACATGCAAAGATCTAGGAGGTACATGTCGAGAGGAAGACAAATCCTGAGGATATACTATCCTCTGTACCGTGCGAAAGTGCAAGGTCTGTTGTGAAAAAGGAAAAAACAATTGCAAAGATCTAGGAGGTACATGTCGAGAGGAAGACAAATGCACTGAGGATATACTTACTCCCTCTGTACCGTGCAAATGGCAAGGTCTGTTGTGAAAAAAGGCAAAAAACACATGCAAAGATCTAGGAGGTACATGTCGAGAGGAAGACAAATGCACTGAGGATTATATACTTACTCCCTCTGTACCGTGCAAAAGTGGCAAGGTCTGTTGTGAAAAAGGCAAAAAACACTTGCAAAGATCTAGGAGGTACATGTCGAGAGGAAGACAAATGCACTGAGGATATACTTACTCCTCTGTACCGTGCGAAAGTGGCAAGTCTGTTGTGAAAAGGAAAAAACACTTGCAAAGATCTAGGAGGTACATGTCGAGAGGAAGACAAATGCACTGAGGATATACTTACTCCCTCTGTACTCGTGCGAAAGTGGCAAGGTCTGTTGTGAAAAAAAAAACAGGGAAAACACTTGCAAAGATCTAGGAGGTACATGTCGAGAGGAAGACAATGCACTGAGGATACTTAACTCCCTGTTACCGTGCGAAAGTGGCAAGGTCTGTTGTGAAAAAGGAAAGAACACTTGCAAAGATCTAGGAGGTGAATGCAAAAAGGAAGCCAAATGCGAAGGGGATATACTTACTCCCTCTGTACCGTGCAAGAGTGGTAAGGTCTGTTGTGAAAAGGGAACAACTTGTAAATCACTAAGTGGACAGTGTAAAAAGGAAGGCACATGTCAAAGCAAAGTGTTAAGCCCCAGCAAGAAGTGCAAGCTGGTAAGGTATGCTGCTTAATCCGCACCTGTCGCGACCGGAGAGGGAAGTGTAAGAAGGAAGAAAAGTGCAACGGTAGAATCGTCAAGGTGAAGAAGCCATGCGAGGAACCCAAAGTCTGCTGTCTAGGTAAGTGAAAGAAAATTGCGTAAAGACAGACTCACACGTACTCGAAAATCTACATGCTCATGAATGGCTTTAAACATACTTATATACATAATTACGAAATGTATGCCTATCCTGTGTTATTCTATTCATTTGTGATGATTATCGTCGCCATTATTTAATGACAAAATGTTACAAGTAATGATACCACGGTCAATAAAATACCATTAATGATAATGGTATGAACGAAATTAAAGAACAGATTTAGTTTATAAGATGAAATATTCGCTTCGCAGCAGCTTCTTATTCATAAACGATAATGTGGTTACATTCATTTGATTAGTATCAATAATAATACAAATATAATAATTGACAATGCGTGATGTTTATATGAATAAATTAGAAATGCCTACTGCAACCACAATAAATTGATTGAAACAGTTCTAGATATGATGGAGGTAAAACCTTTGACAGTATTTCAACTAATTTGATACGAGTTACGTTATAATGATTGCTACTACGAACTTTAATTTCGTTATAAAGGTAATAATGACAAATTGAGTTATGAAAAGACTAGTATATACCTCATCTAACTTTAGATTCCTACTACTAATAATGAAAACTCTTATTAAGTGATAATCTAGTAAGATGATAACTTATG
>NW_020868640.1:251418-281668 GCF_003789085.1 Penaeus vannamei | reverse complement strand
ATTATTACATATATATATATATATATAATATATATATATATATATATTATGTGTATATATGTATATATATATATATATATATATATATATATATATATATATATATATATATATATATACATGAATGATTAATTTACTATAAAAGTCTATAAAAAAAAACAAGATTTTTTCTTTTAATTCTTTATCATACATGGCTACTAATATATTAGAGTCAGCACCAGTCTCGCCCTTAAAATAACCTGAAATATGAGAATAAAAAAAATTGCATACCATAATAGACAAAAAAACGGCAAATAATGCGTTTATATTTATTAGTATTGGGCAGTATACACAATATATACATATATGTATTTATATGTATATATATATATATATATATATATATATATATATATATATATATATTATATATATAGTATATATATATATATATATATATATATATATATATATATATATAATATATATTATATATATATATATATATATATATATATATATATATATATATATATATATATATATATATATATATATATATATATATATATATTAATGGTAGAAAAGCCACAATTCACAAACTAGATTTATCGAGGAAAGTGAGACAACAGTTTCGGAATCGTATATAGTCTGAACAACATCCGTGCCTACTTACCTCTTTTGCAACATACGTGTCCCTCTTTGCCACATGCAACATTGGGCACGGACTGTCTGCAGCGCCTCTCTGGAACGCAGCGTCCACTTTCCCTCCTGCATTCACGGGCCTTATCAGCCTCCTTCGCCATGAGAAGAAATTATGGAAAGCAGTCAGTGGGTGCACCATGAGCTATATAACATTTATGCCACGGCTAAATATAGCGTTTACAGATCAATAATGATAAGTCGATGATAGTAAATTAGTAAACATTAAACTTACTTCCGCGACCCAGTTTGATTAGTTATTTTTCATCCTTAGGAAGGTAAAGTATGTAATCTATTCATTGCGATTGGCCCATCATGTCATTGTGATGATATTAAATGCATTTCCACTTATACGTTTATCTATATTTACCATAATGAATTATGTATATGTATTTCCGCCATGACTCTATTGAAGGACAATAGCATAAAGACTTCTTCATCTGACAAAACTTTTCTCATTGTAAACACTATTTATTTAATATTTGTCAGTTTATATTCAATTGAGAAAATCTCCCTTCAGGAAATCAATAGGAAGACACGTTAAGGAAAACTTTGTCTACTTTTGGCCATCAATCAAACGTTGAAACTGCCTTTTCTGGATACTTGGTATAAAGCTGGTATTCATTGCAGAATACATGGAGAGAAGACGTAAATGCTACAAAATCATGCACATATATAGATGTGTGTGTATTTTAGAGTTAGCTATTACTACATTTTTCTTTTTCATGAAAGAGAAATAAATTTATTTTCCACTGAGTTTTAGTTTTCTGTATTTCGTGAGCTTACAACGCAGTAAAACGGATAACGATTTTAGTTTTTCGTTTTTTTTTTTTTTTTTTTTTTTTTTTTTTGCACACGTCTAGGAATTTTATACCTTCTAACTTTTCGTTTATCGTGGACAGCTGAATTTTATTTTATTTATTTATTTATTTATTTTGACTTTCAGTGACTCTGATGTTAGTAGAGCGAGACAAGATCTTCAAAAACAGAATGTTTAATTAACTCTTCCTTGCTGGGATCAGGATGCTGTGATTATGGACACCATAAAAAATTGTGTCATAAGATTTAATTCAGTCTTGGAAGACAAGCAGAATTTTAGGACTTTTTTTTCTATCATACAGTATTCATCTTGATTTAATTTTAATCACGAGCTGTATCTTGTGAATGACAGTCAATGACTATGCAAAAGCATCCGATTCAGTTGTACTTACTGTAAATCATAAGTAGCAGACTCATGAGCATTGTGTAAAGTCTAACAATCCTTGTAAAATTCATGGTAACATTAGGATCCCATCAAACTGATAAACAACATCTAACCAAAACTGCGCAGGGTTTATCTTGTGGGATGACGTATGCATTTAAACGGGGAAATTAGTGAAAAACACATGCCGAATACTTATATCTGAGGTAGACGAAGGCATATTACATTGCATCACATTACACTCCATGGAACTACTGAGCCGAGTTCCGATTTCCTGAGGGAGGGCGATCATGCAAGTCTAACCAAGCACACTTAAGTTTTCACATTTCCGTAAAGCCGTTTTTGCTTTCTCTAACCGCCGCTTGGAAACAACACATCAGAAGGGAATGCAAATTTATCGATCGGAAACTCGGCATCATTCTTGAATAGCTTTTCTAAGCTTAGGTATCCTCTTTGTTTTTCTCTTTTCTTGTATGGCTTGCAAGAACAGTGCCAGAAATCTACAAGGAATCCCTTACAGCACGTACCATTTTTTATTTTTTTTTTTTTTTTTTCGATCTTAATCATGTATTTAACCAACTGCGTAAATCTTTGGTGAAGTATAATGTGTTCAGCGGTACTCTTAATGCTTAGACTTAGTAGTTACGTGTTTACTTATAACTAATATGCTGAATATTACATAGGCGAAACTGGCAGGGTTCTTGACAAAAAGGCAGCTGATCATACAAGGGATGTTGCAATGACGAATCTGATTCTTGCTTTATCCACTTTCATGCTGGATTTATGCTGCATTAATTTATGTCTTCAAATTCGAATGGAAGAAAACTGTTTGAAGCCCCTTTTCACTGAGATATTATTATCTAGCTTTAACCAGTCAGTGAGGCATGGATGGCCTTATTTCGTCAAAAGTAGAGGAAGAATCTCTTAGAGTGTTTTACCTTGATCCTTTTCAGAAACTTGATTCAAACTTTAGTCTGCGGTGTTCCTCAATTTTTAACCTCTGTATTTTACTTCTGACGAGAATTTTTGACGAGTTTGAAACGTCTTGCTTTCATGCATGTATTTATATATATATATATATATATATATATATATATATATATATATATATATATATATATATATATATATATATGCATGTATGTATGTATGTACATATATAGAGTATATATATATATATATTTGTGTGTGTGTGTAATATATGTATATGTATATACATATATATATATATATATATATATATATATATATATATATATATATATATATATTATATATACATATGTATACATATATATGTATATATATAGCCACACACACACACACACACACACACACACACACACACACACACACACACACACACATATATATATATATATATATATATATATATATATATATATATATATATATATATATGTAAAGGTATGAAGGTAAGAGAAAGAAAATCCTTCCGGTGCTGCTGAATGTCGGTCCAAACCAAACCAATCACACGTGAGCCTCAAGGCGATTACGTTGTATAAAGACCTAAAACAAACGCTAAGAATGAGAGGAACTGGACTCCTACCGCAGCCGCTGGGCGAACAGACCCACTCAGCCAAATCGCCGACACCGCCAGCAGCAGGACGGCGCCCCTCGGATCCATGGCGCTCTGTGCTTGCGTGCGGAGCGAAGGCTTGTCGACAACTGGGATTCGGAACTTATCGTGAGGAAAGGTGCTGTCTCGATAGAAAAAATAAGACACTCTTCGACTCAATAGCCGCAGGTGTACAGCGTCAAACTTACTTAAGATATATACTACAAACTCACAATTCACCTGACACGAAGGTTATATATGTGCTCATGTGATGTGATTAATTAATTGATTTATTCATCAATTTATCTTTGATTGCGGGGGATGTGTCTATATATAAGGTAAATATCTCAACAGAAGAATTTTTTCTTTAATCAGTTAAAATCTGCCTTATCTTACTTAAATGATATTGCAACTCATTTACCATATTCGCACCTAAATTTTGACTTTCATATATGTAGAAAATGTCTTATTTTGCAAAAAAGACGAAGCTTACCCCCCCCCCCCCATCCCCTCAAAAAAAATCAAGAAATCTTTTACCTCTAAGCGCTCGAGCCTCACTTGCCGCGCCCCGATTTCTTATCTCTAAGCCGTTTTCTTTTCTCTTTCCATTTTCTTTGTCGTGCGGTACGATCTTGTCCGGAATGTTTAACCGTTTCGTTTTATTTTCGTTCATAAGATTCGTTCGGTTCCTCCGTAACTTTCTTGTTTCATAATCCAATTTGATATGATCTTCTCTGTGTATATACAAATAGTATACACACACATATATATATATATACACGCATAAACACACACACAGACATATACATACATATACGTATATATAAATATATATACATACATATATATATATATATATATATATATATATATATATATATTATATGTGTGTGTGTGTGTGTGTGTGTGTGTTGTGTGTGTGTGTGTGTGTGTGTGTGTGTGTGTGTGTGTGCATATGTATATATTGATATATATTTGACACACACTCCCCGTGGCCACTCGGTACATATAGAAAGAGCAGATCAAATCCCAAATCAGATAACCTGAGGTGTGTTCATTGAAAGATGGAATAATGCACTGGCCGCATTTATATCATATATAAATGAATATAATATAACCTCTCCGATATATATGAATAAATTATAACCTCCCGAGGCCAGTGCATTATTCTATCTTTCACTGAATACACCTCAGGTTATCTGATTGGGATTTGATCTACTCTTTCTAAATGTACGGAGTGCACACGGGGAGTGTGTGTAAAACTTCGCTATACTTACTCA
This sequence comes from Penaeus vannamei, assembly GCF_003789085.1. NCBI lineage: Eukaryota > Metazoa > Arthropoda > Malacostraca > Decapoda > Penaeidae > Penaeus > Penaeus vannamei. The sequence continues at coordinate 276,927 of NW_020868640.1, read as the reverse complement.
TGTATGAGTAGTTGGGTAATTTCCATGGACGCTAGCTAGTGCCTGGTTAACATATTCCTTTTAAGGGACCGTCTGCTTTTTTTTTCGATTTTCGATTTATCTTGCCGATTTTTGATGAAACTCACACCCTTTTATTTGGGCCCTTCCCATTGCCTGTGGCTCGATTTTTTTCGAAATCGCCCGAACAGTTTTTTGAATTATTGTCAAAAAAACGAAAATGCGAAATTCGCCATTTGAAAATGCAGCACCTGGTCAAAGGATTCAGACTTCAGAAACGGCAAGACATTCAATTTTATTTGATTTTTGCACAGAACTACCTTATATCTACAACTTGATCGAGAGCGTTTTTTCGATTTCGACTTCAATTTTTTTTTTGTGAATTTTTTGAAGTTGGGTACTTCAAGAAAAAAAAAAAGGTAAAAATTTTCTTACATTGACCACTTTTACAAAGAAGTCAGGCAAAAACTGCGAAAACGCTCTCGATCACGTTGTAGATATTTTATTTTTCTACAAAAATGAGCCATAATATGTTATTTTGGACATATGGTGTGCCCGGAATCCTTTGACCCACCCCTAATGGTGGAGTTCCGAGATAATCGGCATTTTGCGTTTCTCCATTCTTTCCAAGGCTATCTTGATATCAACAAAACAAGGCATAAGATTAGTCTTCCTACACCATATCCTCTATCATCTACCTGCATTCGAAGTCTTGCGGACATTGCCGCACGTAACGGTTTCTCAAAATCTTACGTAATAGTGCGGAGTGGTGGCAGTGATATGGGGGTCTATAGGCCTACTTGACCATTTTTAAAAATTTCTCAAAAATCCAAAGAAAATCATACAGCCATTCTGATTTCATGTTTGAATAGAACTATCTTTTCTACTATTATATGCAGAAGCCATTTTTGAGAAGTTGACCTTACTTTTTTCTTGGTGAAATTTTCCGAAGGTGACTATTTTTAACACCTAATAGGAGATTTGGAAACATATGTCACTTTTACAAGAACCACGTGAAAAATATTGCAAATCCTCATGGCAGTATGTAATAGAACTATTATTCAGCTACAAAATGAGCCATAATACTTTAAAATCGGACCGATTATACGTGTGCTATTGGCGTAAAAATGATGAGGACCTAAAAATGCGGATCTTATTCCTTTTTATTATGTTTACATTTTACATGACAAATCATGTACAGAATACTTGTATTTGATATAATTATCTATCATATACCTATTATTGATGCTCTAATGAGGTTTTACAACGTATAATATTTGTCGAAAGAATAACTTTCTCTAGTCGGACGGTACCAAACACATACTTTTCCCACGCGACGGGGCCGTCCTGGACCGTTGAAAATCTGTCTTTTTAAATCTGCGGGAATAACTCTACGGGGTCACGTAGCCAAATTTCACTCTCAGACCCCGTGGAAAGTCGAAAAACAATTACATGGCGATGTGAACTATGTATATAAGGTGAGCAATATAGATAATTTCGTGTACCCCATGACCTTTTGTTTATTTATTTGTTACTACCGTTTGTTTCTTTTGTTTGTTATTGATTGTTTATTTGTTGTTTTTTTTGATTATTAGTTTGTGTTTTCTAATATTTCTAAAAGTTATGAACACATTTTTAACGAGATTTTAACCCAAAAGTGAGTTTTAACCTAACTTAGAGCTTATTGCAGTTTGGTGGTGATGCGACTATGGTTTGGATCCCAGGAATTTTTTTTTCTAACTCGAAAAGTTATGAATAGATTTGAAAAAAAATTTTAACCTGAGGGTTTGTCTTAGCCTAATTAATATTCCATATAATTTGGTGGTGATCCTGAATATTTGGCAAAACTACCCCATGGGTGGGGGGGGGGGGAGGTTTACATTTCGAAATTTTTTGCTATAGATCAAAGTAACTATGTATGATGAAAACATAAAGATAAGAAAAATACACCATATGAAAAACATATCATGTTTAGTTATTTCTATGGAAAATTTCTTCATTGCCGTTTTTTGGGACGCTTGCCGGAATTTTTGAAAATTATTTCCGAAAAAAAGAAGGTTGGTCTCATCTTATGTGAAATTTGATAAGCTTTCAGAAATAACCTCATATTTTTAATTATCTCTAATCATTGCGTCACAATTGCGATTTTTCAAAGGTACCATCAAAAAATAATATTTCGGTCGAAACATCAAAAATCGGCTGCTATCCATCCTACCCAAAAATATAACGGTCGAGCCTTGACATTTTCAGGGAGAAGCGGGGACTAGCAACTACTTTGCAACTGCATATAAAGTCAATTTCGGCAAGAGAGGGGCGAAAAATCGCCGCAAAAATCTAGCAAGAAGGTCCCCTTAAGTGTTCGTTGAACGAGTGTGGTTAGACCGATCCGTTTCTTGCAATATGCTCTAATTGTAACGGCGGTCGAGGGCCACAATCCCCCCGATCCAATGTGAGAGGTATATGAGTTCATGATTAAATGTCATGATAAATGCGGCCAGTGCATTATTCATATATTTCATTGAATTACACATGTTACTTTTTGCGATTTTCGATCTTACCTCTATTTTACATTGTGTGGAATTCATGTGACGAACAGCATTGCAACAGAACGAACAAAGGAAGGACAAGGAAACATGCAGGAGACCTTCGCTAACCTTCTTCGTCAGGGCATTACGTGACAAAGATGTACATAGAGGAGTATTTATACAAATGTTAGTGTGTCATGGTCACGTCTCCCTTGTAATCATGGTGTAGCGACGATCCTTGGATAGTTCGTGGCTCCCCGTAGCCGGTGTTCATGTTATTAATTGTATTGATATGAACCGTCCGCTTCACACCATCTTCCATTCCGATGGTAGCCAGGCCTTGCTTTAATGATGAAGGCCTGGGTCCACTCTTCAAAGAGTGACCTCGTCTGCTAGCTCTTGTGAACAACGAAGGCGCTTATCGTGTCGTGGCGTCGAAATGCGCTAGCGGTGTTTGGCTGATCGAATTTGTTTTGTGTCAAGTCTTGTGATGTCTCACTTAATGTAGACTCTATATCACAACCACCACAGGGTATGCTGTACAACTGGCTGAGAGGTCTGTTTGTGGTTTGACCTCTTTTCTCTCACGATATTCTCTGATTATTCTTGCTTGAAAGACGTAGCTATCTTAAAGTGCGGCTCACCCATGGGCTTCCAGGTGTCAGTAAATTGCGAGTGAGGATGATTATTCTCCGAGTTTGTTCTGTGTGTTTTCACCCTCTCAGTCTGCTCATGATCTTCTCGGCCTTGCGTCGGAAGGCGGGACGCGAAGATAATGGAGGTGTTGGAAAGTGTTGCAGACATGTTGCATTTCCTCCTCCCTGAACTTCAGGGCTGCATATTCTGAGGGCTCGGAGGAAGAACCCAATGACCATGCCTTGGTCTTCTTACTATGGGCAGAAATATAATGAATGAAATCATCTTTGTTGGTGGACTTCTGTACACGGAAAATATTGGGCCATCTGATCTTCTGTTCATGGTTGGTTGCCATCTATCAAACACCTCCGACATCTTGCCCAAACTGCAAGGTGCCGGCATGAAGTGAAGAAGGCTCGTCAGTTTTGATGTCAAGTCCCTGTTTACGAACGTACCAATCGACGGGGATCAAAGCTGCAAAATGAGCATTGGCAAGAAACGATCCTAGCTATTCGCGGGTCACCTCAGGGTAACTGCCATGTTCTACCCTTACCGCCAGGTATCAATAATGAAGGCGAGATAAGACCTTTTAACGTTTTTTAAAAATCCCTTTTAATTTTATCTGCAGCTTTTAATGTGAAAATGTTTTATTTATATGTATTTTTTCTTCAATCTCTTTCCACATTTTACAATTTTAATTATACATAATGGAATGAAATAGAAAACGACATAATGGTTGTTAAGAGCTTCCTGCCTGGTTGCACCCTCCTTTTAAGTGGGTCATTGTACGAGTGGTTAGAGTGACCGTCTTGCAATCTCTTGCAACAGCGGCGAGGGATCGAATCCCGATCGGAGAAGATAAAATATATTCAAGATATAAATGCGGCCAGTGCATAAATTCCATCTTTCATTGAATTACACTTTAGGTTATGTGATTTGGGATTTATCCCTCGCCGCTGTTGCAAGAGATGCAAAGGACGGTCACTCTAAACCACTCGTACAATGACCCACTTAAAAGGAGGGTGCAACCAGGCAGGAAGCTCTTAACAACCATTATGTCGTTTTCTATTTCATTCCATTATGTATAATTAAAATTGTAAAATGTGGGAAAGAGATTGAAGATAAAAATACATATAAATAAAACCATTTTCACATTAAAAGCTGAGCAGATAAAAATTAAAAGGGATTTAAAAAACGTTAAAAGGTCTTTATCTCGCCTTCATTATTGATACCTGGCGGTAAGGGTAGAACAAGGCAGTTACCCTGAGGTGACCCGCGAATAGCTAGGATCGTTCTTGCCAATGCTCATTCTGCAGCTTTGATGGCCCCGTCGATTGGTACGTTCGTAAACAGGGACTTGACATCAAAACTGACGAGCCTTCTTCACTTCATGCCGGCACCTTGCAGTTTGGGCAAGATGTCGGAGGTGTTTGATAGATGGCAACCAACCATGAACAGAAGATCAGATGGCCCAATATTTTCCGTGTACAGAAAGTCCACCAACAAAGATGATTTCATTCATTATATTTCTGCCCATAGTAAGAAGACCAAAGGCATGGTCATTGGGTTCTTCCTCCGAGCCCTCAGAATATGCAGCCCTGAGTTCAGGAGGAGGAAATGCAACATGTCTGCAACACTTTCCAACACCTCCATTATCTTCGCGTCCCGCCTCCGACGCAAGGCCGAGAAGATCATGAGCAGACTGAGAGGTGAAAACACACAGAACAAGACTCGGAGAATAATCATCCCTCACTCGCAATTTACTGAACACCTGGAGGCCCTGGTGAGCCGCACTTTAAAGATAGCTACGTCTTCAAGCAAGAAGATCAGAGATATCGTGAGAGAAAAGAGGTCAAACCACAACAGACTCTCAGCCAGGTGTACAGCATACCCTGTGGTGGTTGTGATAGAGTCTACATAAGTGAGACATCACAAGGACTGCACAAACAACGAATCAACCAGCACCGCAGCGCTTTCCGACGCCACGACACGAGAAGCGCCTTCGTTGTTCACATAGACACCGACGGTCACCTCTTGAAGTGGTCCCAGGCCTTCATCATAAAGCAAGGCCTGGCTCCACGACAAAGGAAAATGGTTGAAGCGGCGTTCATTCATACAATTAATAACATGAACACCGCTACGGGGAGCCACGAACTATCCAAGGTCGTCGCTCACCTGATTACCGACGTGACCTGACCACCTAATATTTGTATAAATACTCCTCTATGTACATCTTGTCATGTATGCCCTGACGAAGCATTAGCGAAAAGGTCTCCTGCATGTTTCCTTGTCCTTCCCTTTGTTGTTCCTGTTGCAATCTGTTCGTCATGAATTCCACACATGTAGAAAGAGCAGATCAAATCCCAAATCAGATAACATGTGTATTCAATGAAAAGTGGAATAATGCACTGGCCGCATTTATATCATGACACATCATTACCTCTCCGATCGGGATTTGGTCCCTCGCCGCCGTTACAGAGATTGCAAGACGGTCGCTCTAACCACTCGTTCAACGACCCACTTAAGGGGACCTTCTGCTGATTTTTCGGCGATTTTCGCCCCTCTTGCCGAAATTGACTTTAATGCAGTTGCAAGTAGTTGCTAGTCCCCCGCTTCTCCCTGAAAAATGTCAAGGCTCGACCGTTATTTTTTAGGTGTAGCAGCGATTTTTGATGTCGACCGAAATATTATTTTTTGATGGTACCTTTGAAAATCGGCAATTGTGACGCAATGATTAGAGATAATAAAAATATGAGGTTATTTCTGAAAGCTTATCAAATTTCACATAAGATGAGACCAACCTTCTTTTTTTCGGAATAATTTCAAAAATCCGGCAAGCGTCCAAAAAAAACGGCAATGAAGAAATTTTCCATAGAAATAACTAAACATGATATGTTTTTCATATGGTGTATTTTCTTATCTTTATGTTTTCATCATACATAGTTACTTTGATCTATGAGCAAAAAATTTCGAAAATGTAAAACTCCCCCCCCACCCATGGGGTAGTTTTGCCAAATATTCAGGATCACACCAAAATTATATGGATATTAATTAGCTAGACAAACCTCAGGTTAAATTTTATTCAAATCTATTCATAACTTTTCGAGTTAGAAAAAAAAATTCCTGGATCCAAACCATAGTCCGCATCACCACCAAACTGCAATAAGCTCTAAGTTAGGTTAAAACTCACTTTGGTTAAAAAATCTCGTTAAATGTGTTCATAAACTTTTAAGAAATATTAGAAAACACAAACTAATATCAAAAAAAAAACAACAAATAAACAATCAATAAACAAACAAAGAAACAACGGTAGTAACAATATAAATAAACAAAAGGTCATGGGGTACACGAAAATTATCTATATGTGCTTCATATACCTATATATACATAGTTTCACATCGCCATGTAATTTTTTTTCGACTTTCACGGGGTCTGAGAGTGAAATTTGGCTACGTGACCCGTAGAGTTATTCCCGCAGATTTAAAAAGACGATTTTCACGGTCCAGGACGGCCCCGTCGCGTGGGGAAAAGTATGTGTTTGGTACCCGTCCGACTAGAGAAAAGTTATTCTTTCGACAAATATTATACGTTGTAAAACCTCATTAGAGCATCAATAATAGGTATATGATAGATAATTATATCAAATACAAGTATTCTGTACATGATTTGTCATGTAAAATGTAAACATAATAAAAAGGAATAAGATCGCATTTTTTAGGTCCTTCATATTTTTACGCATAGCACACGTATAATCGGTCCGATTTTAAAGTATTATGGCTCATTTTGTAGCTGAATAATAGTTCTATTACATACTGCCATGAGGATTTGCAATTTTCACGTGGTTTGTAAAAGTGACATATGTTTCCAAAATCTCCTATTAGTTGTTAAAATAGTCACCTTCGGAAATATTCACCAAGAAAAAGTAAGGTCAACTTCTCAAAATGGCTTCTGCATATAATAGTAGAAGATAGTTCTATTCAAACATGAATCAGAATGGCTGTATGATTTTCTTTGGATTTTTGAGAAATTTTTAAAAATGGTCAATGTAGGCCTATAGACCCCATATCACTGCCACCACTCCGCACTATACGTAGATTTTGAGAAACCGTTACGTGCTGGCAATGTCCGCAAGACTTCGGAATGCAGGTAGATGATAGAGGATTATGGTGTAGGAAGACTAATCTTATGCCTTGTTTTGTTGATATCAAGATAGCCTGGAAAGATGAGAAAACGCAAAATGCGATATCTCGAACTCCACCATTAGGGGTGGGTCAAAGGATTCCGGGCACACCATATGTCCAAAATTAACATATTATGGCTCATTTTGTAGAAAAATAAAATATCTACAACGTGATCGAGAGCGTTTTCGCAGTTTTTGCCTGTACTTCTTGTAAAAGTGGTCAATGTAAGAAAATTTTTACCTTTTTTTTTTTTTGAAGTACCCAACTTCAAAATTCACAAAAAAAATTGAAGTCGAATCGAAAAACGCTCTCGATCAAGTTGTAGATATAGTAGTTCTGTGCAAAAATCAAATAAATTGAATGTCTTGCCGTTTCTGAAGTCTGAATCCTTTGACCCAGGTGCTGCATTTTCAAAATGGCGATTTCGCATTTTCGTTTTTTGACAATAATTCAAAAACTGTTCGGCGATTTCGAAAAATCGACCACAGCAATGGAAGGGGCCCCAATAAAAGGGTGTGAGTTTCATCAAAATCGGCAGATAAATCGAAAAATCGAAAAAAAAGCAGACGGTCCCCTTAAAAGGAATAATGTAACAGGCATAGCTAGCGTCCATGGAAATTACCCAAAACTACTCTACATGAGTAAGTATAGCGAAGTTTTACACACACTCCCCGTGTGCACTCCGTACATTTAGAAAGAGTAGATCAAATCCCAATCAGATAACCTGAGGTGTATTCAGTGAAAGATAGAATAATGCACTGGCCTCGGGGAGGTTATAATTTATTCATATATATTCGGAGAGGTTATATTATATTCATTTATATATGATATAAATGCGGCCAGTGCATTATTCCATCTTTCAATGAACACACCTCAGGTTATCTGATTTGGGATTTGATCTGCTCTTTCTATATGTACCGAGTGGCCACGGGGAGTGTGTGTCAAATATATATCAAATATATACATATGCACACACACACACACACACACACACACACACACACACACACACACACACACACACACACACACACACATATATATATATATATATATATATATTTATATATGTATGTATATATATATTTATATATATACGTATATGTATGTATATGTCTGTGTGTGTGTGTTTATGCGTGTATATATGTATATATATGTGTGTATACTATTTGTATATACACAGAGAAGATCATATCAAATTGGATTATGAAACAAGAAAGTTACGGAGGAACCGAACGAATCTTATGAACGAAAATAAAACGAAACGGTTAAACATTCCGGACAAGATCGTACCCGCACGACAAAGAAAATGGAAAGAGAAAAGAAAACGGCTTAGAGATAAGAAATCGGGGCGCGGCAAGTGAGGCTCGAGCGCTTAGAGGTAAAAGATTTCTTGATTTTTTTTGAGGGGGATGGGGGGGGAGGGGTAAGCTTCGTCTTTTTTGCAAAATAAGACATTTTCTACATATATGAAAGTCAAAATTTAGGTGCGAATATGGTAAATGAGTTGCAATATCATTTAGTAAGATAAGGCAGATTTTAACTGATTAAAGAAAAAATTCTTCTGTTGAGATATTTACCTTATATATAGACACATCCCCGCAATCAAAGATAAATTGATGAATAAATCAATTAATTAATCACATCACATGAGCACATATATAACCTTCGTGTCAGGTGAATTGTGAGTTTGTAGTATATATCTTAAGTAAGTTTGACGCTGTACACCTGCGGCTATTGAGTCGAAGAGTGTCTTATTTTTTCTATCGAGACAGCACCTTTCCTCACGATAAGTTCCGAATCCCAGTTGTCGACAAGCCTTCGCTCCGCACGCAAGCACAGAGCGCCATGGATCCGAGGGGCGCCGTCCTGCTGCTGGCGGTGTCGGCGATTTGGCTGAGTGGGTCTGTTCGCCCAGCGGCTGCGGTAGGAGTCCAGTTCCTCTCATTCTTAGCGTTTGTTTTAAGTCTTTATACAACGTAATCGCCTTGAGGCTCACGTGTGATTGGTTTGGTTTGGACCGACATTCAGCAGCACCGGAAGGATTTTCTTTCTCTTACCCTTCATACACAAACGCGTGTTTATGTACATATATATATATATATATATATATATATATATATATATATATATATATATATATATATATGTGTGTGTGTGTGTGTGTGTGTGTGTGTGTGTGTGTGTGTGTGTGTGTGTGGCTATATATATACATATATATGTATTATATAATATATATATATAATATATATATATATTATATATATATATATATATATATATATATATATATATATGTATATATACATACATATTACACACACACACAAATATATATATATATATATATATATATGTACATACATACATACATGGTATATATAATATATATAATATATATATTATATATATATATATATATATATATATATATATAAATACATGCATGAAAGCAAGACGTTTCAAACTCGTCAAAAATTCGTCAGAAAGTAAAATACAGAGGTTAAAAATTGAGGAACACCGCAGACTAAAGTTTGAATCAAGTTTCTTGAAAAGGATCAAGGTAAAACACTCTAAGAGATTCTTCCTCTACTTTTGACGAAATAAGGCCATCCATGCCTCACTGACTGGTTAAAGCTAGATAATAATATCTCAGTGAAAAGGGGCTTCAAACAGTTTCTTCCATTCGAATTTGAAGACATAAATTAATGCAGCATAAATCCAGCATGAAAGTGGATAAAGCAAGAATCAGATTCGTCATTGCAACATCCCTTGTATGATCAGCTGCCTTTTTGTCAAGAACCCTGCCAGTTTCGCCTATGTAATATTCAGCATATTAGTTATAAGTAAAAACGTAACTACTAAGTCTAAGCATTAAGAGTACCGCTGAACACATTATACTTCACCAAAGATTTACGCAGTTGGTTAAATACATGATTAAGATCGAAAAAAAAAAAAAAAAAAAAAACATGGTACGTGCTGTAAGGGATTCCTTGTAGATTTCTGGCACTGTTCTTGCAAGCCATACAAGAAAAGAGAAAAACAAAGAGGATACCTAAGCTTAGAAAAGCTATTCAAGAATGATGCCGAGTTTCCGATCGATAAATTTGCATTCCCTTCTGATGTGTTGTTTCCAAGCGGCGGTTAGAGAAAGCAAAAACGGCTTTACGGAAATGTGAAAACTTAAGTGTGCTTGGTTTGACTTGCATGATCGCCCTCCCTCAGGAAATCGGAACTCGGCTCAGTAGTTCCATGGAGTGTAATGTGATGCAATGTAATATGCCTTCGTCTACCTCAGATATAAGTATTCGGCATGTGTTTTTCACTAATTTCCCCGTTTAAATGCATACGTCATCCCACAAGATAAACCCTGCGCAGTTTTGGTTAGATGTTGTTTACTCAGTTTGATGGGGATCCTAATGTTACCATGAATTTTACAAGGATTGTTAGACTTTACACAATGCTCATGAGTCTGCTACTTATGATTTACAGTAAGTACAACTGAATCGGATGCTTTTGCATTGTCTTTGACTGTCATTCACAAACTACAGAACGTGATTAAAATTAAATCAAAATGAATATTGTATCATAGAAAAAAAAGTCCTAAAAATCTGCTTGGCTTCCAAAACTGAATTAAATCTTATGACACATTTTTTTATGGTGTCCATAATCACAGCATCCTGATCCCAGCAAGGAAGAGTTAATTAAACATTCTGTTTTTGAAGATCTTGTCTCGCTCTACTAACATCAGAGTCACTGAAAGTCAAAATAAATAAATAATAAATAAATAAAAATTCAGCTGTCCACGATAAACGAAAAGTTAAGAAGGTATAAAATTCCTACGTGTGCAAAAAAAAAAAAAAAAAAAAAAAAAAAAAAAAAAAAAACTATAATCGTTATCCGTTTTACTGCGTTATAAGCTCACGAAATGCAGAAAACTAAAACTCAGTGGAAAATAAATCTATTTCTTTTTCATGAAAAAGAAAAATATAGTAATAGCTAACTCTAAAATACACACACATCTATATATGTGCATGATTTTGTAGCATTTACGTCTTCTCTCCATGTATTCTGCAATGAATACCAGCTTTATACCAAGTATCCAGAAAAGGCAGTTTCAACGTTTGATTGATGGCCAAAAGTAGACAAAGTTTTCCTTAACGTGTCTTCCTATTGATTTCCTGAAGGGAGATTTTCTCAATTGAATATAAACTGACAAATATTAAATAAATATTTAAATATGTTTACAATGAAAAAGTTTTGTCAGATGAAGAAGTCTTTATGCTATTGTCCTTCAATAGAGTCATGGCGGAAATACATATACATAATTCATTATGGTAAATATAGATAAACGTATAAGTGGAAATGCATTAAAAAAAAAAAAATCATCACAATACATGATGGGCCAATCGCAATGAATAGATTACATACTTTACCTTCCTAAGGATGAAAATAACTAATCAAACTGGGTCGCGGAAGTAAGTTTAATGTTTACTAATTTACTATCATCGACTTATCATTATTGATCTGTAAACGCTATATTTAGCCGTGGCATAAATGTTATATAGCTCATGGTGCACCCACTGACTGCTTTCCATAATTTCTTCTCATGGCGAAGGAGGCTGATAAGGCCCGTGAATGCAGGAGGGAAAGTGGACGCTGCGTTCCAGAGAGGCGCTGCAGACAGTCCGTGCCCAATGTTGCATGTGGCAAAGAGGGACACGTATGTTGCAAAAAGAGGTAAGTAGGCACGGATGTTGTTCAGACTATATACGATTCCGAAACTGTTGTCTCACTTTCCTCGATAAATCTAGTTTGTGAATTGTGGCTTTTTCTACCATATATATATATATATATATATATATATATATATATAATATATATATATATACATACATAATAATATATATATAATATATATATATATATATATATATATATATATATATATATATATATATATATATATATATATATATATATATATATATATACATTTATATATATATATATATATATATATATATATATAATATATATTTTATATCATATATATATACATATACATTAATACATATATGTATATATAGTATATACTGCCAATGCTAATAAATCTAAACGCATTATTTGCCGTTTTTGTCTATTATGGTATGCATAATTTTTATTCTCATATTTCAGGTAATTTTATGGGCGAGACTGGTGCTGAATCTAGTATATTAGTAAGCCATGTATGATAAAGAATTAAAAATAAAAAAAATCTTTGTTTTTATAGACTTTTATAGGAAATATAATCATTCATGTATATATATATATATATAATATATATATAATATATATATATATATATATATATATATATATATATATATAATATATATATAATATATATATATATATATATATATATATATATATATATATATATATATATTATATATATATATATATATATGTATATATATAATATATAACATATATATATGCATATATATATATATATATATATATATATATATATATATATATATATATATGTACATATGTATATATACATATGTATCCACATATATGTATATATATACATTATAATATATATACTAAATTATATATATATATATAATATATATATATATATATATATATATATATATTATATATATATGTATGGTATATATATACATATATTTAAATATGTATATATATGCATATATATATGTATATATATATGCTCATACATCTATGTTTGTGTGTGCAATTCCGTGTGTGCGTGTGCATATATATATATATATATATATATATATATATATATATATATATATATATATATATATATATGTATGTATATATAATGTATTTATTTCTCCAGTAGTCGCTCAGAGAAAACACTTCAAGAAAAGCGAAAGGAGCTCAAGGAAACCAAGGTAAGACAAAGAAACAAATTCCTGAGAAAAAATCAAAAGCACAAGTTAAATAAGTAACTGCTGCGTTCATTCTTTATTCTCTCTTTCATTCTCTGTATATATATATATATATAATATATAATATATATATATATATATATATACATATATGGCACCCTTTTCTCTGCTACTCTGAGGACTTTATCTCGCATTCCGCCGGCGACAATGTTGAGCTTAGATTTCGACTAATCTCCAAGGTTGCACCTGATGTCGTCCTCGCTTTCATTCAACGGAATCTCCCCATCAAGGTTCCTCGTCTCTTTCTGCCTACTGATATCTTCTTCCAGATGATTCGTCTGTGTGTGGAGTCTAATTCCTTTTCCTTTGAGGTTCCTTCCACTCCCAGACTTTCGGTGTTGCCATGGGCTCTCCTCTCTCTCCAGGTGTGGCAAACTTGTTCATAGAGCACTTCGATTCTGAGCTTCTCCTTCGTCCTTCGGTTTGGCTAAGGTATAGAGATGGTTTGGTCATCCTCTATTTGACTGGTCGTTTACCTCTTTGGTGAGCAACTGGTGTGAATGTGAGTTCCCACAGGTATAGCTGGGTGCTGGAGAGCAGTTGGAGATCGATGTAGAAGCCGGTGCGGCTCCCCTACGGCTAAGATCTGGGTAGGCCTAGAGCTGCTGCTGCTGGGTCGGACTCAGTTGGAGGATCGTAGTGAGTGCTGGAGCTTAAGTACTGTTGAGCTGTGCCAGCTACCCAGGAGAAAGGGGAGCCTGCTTTCCAGTAGGCGAGCTGTGAGGTGTCGATGTCAACCAATCAGGTCTCAGCAATAGTCTTCCAGAAGCTGTTGATGGTGAGGTGTGAGGACAGGCTGTCGATCTGGACCTAACCTAGGGGAAGTATGCCGCGCTGCAGGTTACGGGGATCGGCTACAGAGGTGTGTCGACGACGTCTTTGTGCTTTGGTCTCATAACCCTACACTGCTCCTGGATATTTGGATGGAGCTGAACTCTCTCCATCCATTTCAAGGTAGAATAGAAGGCGGATAACAACTCTCTTGGACAACTTGGACACTTCTCCTCTGTATAAAGAAGCCTATGCACAGTAGTGTGTACATATACTTTTCGTTCCATCCATTCCATGTGAAGAGAGGTGTTGCCCACCTCATTGTTCCTCCATGCCCTCTGCATCTGTGATCCTCAGTACCTGGATGGATAGGTTGATTTTCTGCGTTATTACTTCTCCAAAGTGGGCTATCCTCGTCATGTACTCGACGTTGCATTATCCAAAGCAGAGAATACCTTCTGCCACAACCCTCCCCCCTAAAGACATTTCACATGCCATTCTCAGCTAGCTCTACAATGAAATTTACTCTGTCGCACTCTTTACACTGCAGGCTCACTTTTCGCTAAGTTGCTAGGGAAATTGAATCTTCATTAATTAAGCTGCTGCCTGATTTTAGCTTAAACAGGTTTCTCCCTCCCTCTCTCCTGCCAACATTCTCATAGTTTCTCACATCTCCCACCTACTCCTTTAAACTGGCCATCCTTCGCATAAACCATCTGATCCTTCAACCTGACCTGACCTTTTACTTCTGTTCACTTGTCCTCACCTGTCTTGTGCTCATAGCATTGCCTCTCCTCCCACTCTTTTAAATTCCCTCCTCTCCCTTTCCTCTTCAGACCTGAAGATGAAATGCAGGAGGATTTCGAAAATATTGCCTAATTTTCAATAGATTTTGTGCATTGTGGGTTTTCTATCTAGTAACAAGATAGTGTTTTACCATTCATTTATATATGTATAGATAGATAATGTGTATGTGTTTGCTCGTCTGATGAGGAACTCCTTACAGTTCTGATATGCAACGATTCAATTTCATTTTTTACCATGTTTATTTCTTGATATATATGTCTAAATATAAAATATTTATTTCAAAAATTTGCATATATTGCGGAATACCATGTTATCATAAGTACCCTTTTTTCTCTGTTCACAACAAGGCAAGCTTCCCTAAATCTTTATCTTTTCTTTCTCCAAAGGTTCCAAGGGATGTACGAAGGACTATGGGGAGATGTAAATCCAAGTGCCGCGGTCATTCTGATAAAGAAAGAGCATGTCCCAATGGTAAGGTGTGCTGCAGAAACCGCTCAAAGCCAGCACCTTGGAGCCAAGTTATAGCCAAGACAAACGACTGTAAAGCAGAAGGAGGAATTTGCAAGATATCTAACAAAAAATGCAAAAATCCTCTTCCCTTCAATTGCCCGATCAAAGATTGGAAGTGCTGCAAGAAAACAAAAAGGACCTGCAGACAAATGGGGGGAAATGTAAAAAACGAGAAAAGTGCAAAACGGAAGTCTTAGAGTCCCTTACCACTTGCAAGCGTGGTAAGGTCTGTTGTGAAAAAGGAAAAATACTTGCAAAGATCTAGAAGGTGAATGCAAAAGGGAAGCCAGATGCAAGAGAGGTATACGTAATCCCTCTGTACCGTGCAAGAGAGGTAAGGTCTGTTGTAATCAAGGAAAAAACACTTGCAAAGATCTAGGAGGTGAATGCAAAAAGGAAGCCAAATGCGACGGAGGTATACTTACTCCCTCTACACCTTGCAAGAGTGGCAAGGTCTGTTGTGAAAAAGGAAAAAACACTTGCAAAGATCTAGGAGGTACATGTCGAGAGGAAGCCAAATGCACTGAGGATATACTTACTCCCTCTGCACCGTGCAAGAGTGGTAAGGTCTGTTGTAATAAAGGAAAAAACACTTGCAAAGATCTAAGAGGTGAATGCAAAAAGGAAGCCAAATGCGACGGAGGTATACTTACTCCTCTACACCTTGCAAAGAGTGGCAAGGTCTGTTGTGAAAAAAAGGAAACACTTGCAAAGATCTAGAGGTACATGTCGAGAGGAAGACAAATGCACTGAGGATATACTTACTCCTCTGCACCGTGCAAGAGTGGTAAAGGTCTGTTTGTAATAAAGGAAAAAACACTTGCAAAGATCTAAGAGGTGAATGCAAAAAGGAAGCCAAATGCGACGGAGGTATACTTACTCCCTCTACACCTTGCAAAAGTGGCAAGGTCTGTTGTGAAAAAGGAAAAAACACTTGTAAAGATCTAGGAGGTACATGTCAAATGCGACGGGATATATTTACTCCCTCTGTACCGTGCAAAGTGGCAAGGTCTGTTGTGAAAAAGGAAAGAACACTTGCAAAGATCTAGGAGGTACATGTCGAGAGGAAGCCAAATGCACTGAGGATATACTTACTCCCTCTGTACCGTGCAAAAGTGGCAAGGTCTGTTGTGAAAAAGGAAAGAACACTTGTAAAGATCTAGGAGGTACATGTCGAGAGGAAGCCAAATGCGACGGGGATATACTTACTCCCTCTGTACCGTGCAAAAGTGGCAAGGTCTGTTGTGAAAAAGGAAAGAACACTTGCAAAGATCTAGGAGGTACATGTCGAGAGGAAGACAAATGCGACGGGGATATACTTACTCCCTCTGTACCGTGCAAAAGTGGCAAGGTCTGTTGTGAAAAAGGAAAGAACACTTGTAAAGATCTAGGAGGTACATGTCGAGAGGAAGCCAAATGCGACGGGGATATACTTACTCCCTCTGTACCGTGCAAAAGTGGCAAGGTCTGTTGTGAAAAAGGAAAAAACACATGCAAAGATCTAGGAGGTACATGTCGAGGAAGACAAATGCACTGGATATACTTACTCCCTCTGTACCGTGCGAAAGTGGCAAGGTCTGTTGTGAAAAAGGAAAAAACACTTGCAAAGATCTAGGAGGTACATGTCGAGAGGAAGACAAATGCACTGAGGATATACTTACTCCCTCTGTACCGTGCAAAAGTGGCAAGGTCTGTTGTGAAAAAGGCAAAAACACTTGCAAAGATCTAGAGGTACATGTCGAGAGGAAGACAAATGCACTGAGGATATACTTACTCCCTCTGTACCGTGCAAAAGTGGCAAGGTCTGTTGTGAAAAAGGCAAAAACACTTGCAAAGATCTAGGAGGTACATGTCGAGAGGAAGACAAATGCACTGAGGATATACTTACTCCCTCTGTACCGTGCAAAGTGGCAAGGTCTGTTGTGAAAAAGGCAAAAACACTTGCAAAAGATCTAGGAGGTACATTCGAGAGGAAAAGACGAGAAGAATGCACACTGAAGATGATACATTACCCCCGCTGTAACCGAGTGCGAAAAGGTGGGCAAGATTGTTGTGGAAAAGGAAAGAAACACACTTGTGCAAGAGATCTAGGAGGATACAGTGTCGAGAGGAAAAAGAACAAGGATGCGGAGCTGAGATATGAGCCTGTACTCCATCTACTGTAACGGATGTACGAAAGTGGCAGGTCGTCGTGAGTGAAAGAAGGAAAAAAAACACATATGCATAGAGATCGAGGAGAGGAACATGGAAAGGAAGGGAAGAAACAGAAATGAGCACGGTAGGAGGGAGTGGGATAAGCTTACTGTCCCGATCATGATAAACCGTAGACGAAAGAGTGAGACAAAAGAAATGCGTGTTGGGTGGGGAAAAAGGGAAAAGGGAGAAAAAACGACAGCTTATGGCGGAAAGAGAAGCATAGGGAGGTGAAAGTGCAGAGAAAGGAAGAGCACAAAAAAGTAGACGAGAGGNTATATAAATAGATTTGCATATTATGGTTTTAATTTCTTCGCCAATAAAGTCGGTCGAAGAAAACTGCTCAGCAAAAGCCAAGCAGCTCAGGGAATCCAAGGGAATACAAAGAAACAAATTCCTGTCAAGAAAATGATCCAAACGCAAGGTAAATAAGTAACCGTTGAGTGCATTCTTCATTCTCTCTTTCACTTTCTCTGTATATAGGTTGTATACAGACTTTCGGTGTTGCCATGGGCTCTCCTCTCGCTCCAGTTTTGGCAAACCTGTTCATAGAGCATTCGAGTCTTTTTTTCCATTCGTCTTTCGGTTTGGCTGAGGTATGTCGACGACGTTTTTGCGCTGTGGCCTCATGACCCTGCACTGTTCCCGGATTTCCTGACGGAGCTGAACTCTATATCTCCCTCCATTCATTCCAAGGTGGAATGGCAGGCTGACAACGACCTCCCTTTCTTGGACACCATTGGACAACCTTTCCTTCTATGTATATAGGAGAGCTATGCACAGTGGTGTGTACATATGCTTCTCGTTCCATTCACTCCATGTGAAGCGAGGTGTTGCCACTTCACTGTTGCTCTGCACCGTTTGCATCTGTGATCCCCAGGAACTGGATGGCGAGATCGATTTTCTGCGTCATTCGTTCTCCAAATTGGGCTACCCTCGTCATGTTCTCGATGTAGCGTTATCTAGAGCACAGCATACCTACCACGACTCCTCCCCTAAAAGTACTCTTCACCTGCCCATTCTCAGCTTGCCCTACAATGAGATCTACTCTTTCTGTCGCCTTCTTCACCCTCTCAGCTACAGACTCCTCTTTCGCCAGGTTGATACTCCACACACCTCTACCACGAAGGTGAGCACTTATGTTCCTTTACCTCCTGCAGTAAGGGGTACTTTGGTGAGCCTGGCGTCAGTCTCACTAAGCGCCTGTCTCAATATAAATATGCTGTATACAGTGACCACAGCAACGCCCTCTTCTGCCATCACTGGGACACAAGCCATCAGATTGATTGGTCCTCTGCATATTATCTTTCCCTCTGCTTATGTCTACACCGCAGGTTGATGGAATCTTACCTAAGTAAGCTGCTGTCTGATTTCTGCTTTAATATCTTTTCTTCTTCTTCTTCTGACAAGAGTCCGCTTTTAACATTCTCCACTTAGTCCCTTATGTCAGCTAAAAGCCGCATAGACCACCTGCTCCTTCGGCCTGACCTGACCTCCTTTCACTTCTATTCACTTGCCGTCACCTGTCCTGTGCTCACAACTTTGCCTCTCTTCTCTTTCCATTATATTCCCTTCTCTCACACTTTCCTCTTCAGACCTGAAGATGAAATGCGGTAGAATTTCGAAACTATTGTCTATTTTTCAATAAATTTATTTTGTGCATTGTGTTTTTTTTTCTAACATAATATCATGATAGATTGTTTTACCATTCATATATATATATATATATATATATATATATATATATATATATATATATATAATATATATATATAATACATTATTATATATACATTTATATAGATAGATAGATAGATAGATAGATAGATAAGTGTGTTGGTTCTGATGTTGGAACAAGTTCGATGCATTATTATTCAGTTTCATTTCTTGTGATATCTATTTCCATACATATGTGTGTATTCATAAATAAACATAGTTTCTTTTGCATATATTACGATGTATCATGTCCTCGTGAATATCTTATTTTCTTTATTCAAAACAGGACAAAGCCTCCCTAAATCTTTGTCTTTTCTCTCTGATTTTCCAAAGGCTCCAAGGAATGTACGAAGGATTATGGGAGATGTAAGTCCAAGTGCCGCGGTCATTCTGATAAAACAAGAGCGTGTCCCAACGGTAAGGTGTGCTGTAGAAACCCTGCAAAGACTCGGAGCCAAGTTATAGCCAAGGCAAACGACTGCACGGCAGCAGGAGGAGTTTGCAAGAAACCTAACAAAAAGTGCAAAGAGCCTCTTTCCTTCCAATGTCCAGGCAAGGATAGAAGCTGCTGCAAGAAAACCACAAAGAACAACTGCAAATCGAAGGGCTTTAGATGTGTAAAAAACTGTAAGGGAACGACCAAGAAAATCAAAGGTTGTAAGGAAGGAAGAGTCTGCTGCAAGCAAGCACAGAAAGGGAACTGCAAACAAGTGGGAGGAAACTGTAAAGAAGAAGCAAAATGCAACACGGAAGTCTTAAAGCCCAACAAGCCATGCAAAGATGGAAGGATTTGTTGCAAAAAGGGAAATAATAAATGTAAAGATCTGGGAGGCAGATGTCGAGAGGAAGCCAAATGCACAGGGCAAATATTTACTCCCTCTATACCATGCAAGGATGGTAAGGTCTGTTGTAATAAAGGAAAAGATAAATGCAAAGATCTGGGAGGTAGATGTCGAAAGGAAGCCAAATGCACAGGGCAAATATTTACTCCCTCTATACCATGCAAGGATGGTAAGGTCTGTTGTAATAAAGGAAATGATAAATGCAAAGATCTGGGAGGTAGATGTCGAAAGGAAGCCAAATGCACAGGACAAATATTTACTCCTTCTATACCATGCAAGGATGGTAAGGTCTGTTGTAATAAAGGAAATGATAAATGCAAAGATCTGGGAGGTAGATGTCGAAAGGAAGCCAAATGCACCGGAGACGTACTCACTCCCTCTGTACCATGCAAGGATGGTAGGGTCTGTTGTGAAAAAGGAAAAAGCAAATGCAAAGATCTAGGAGGTACATGTCGAGAGGAAGCCAAATGCGACGGGGATATACTTACTCCCTCTGTATCGTGCAAGAGTGGTAAGGTCTGTTGTGAAAAGGGAACAACTTGTAAATCACTAAGTGGACAGTGTAAAAAGGAAGACACATGTCAAAGCAAAGTGTTAACCCCCAGTAAGAAGTGCAAAGCTGGTAAGGTATGCTGCTTAATCCGCACCTGTCGCGACCGAGGAGGGAAGTGTAAGAAGGAAGGAAAGTGCAACGGTAGAATCGTCAAGGTGAAGAAGCCATGCAAGGAACCCAAAGTCTGCTGTCTAGGTAAGTGAAAGAAAATTGCGTAAAGCACAGATTCACACGTACTCGAAAATCTACATGATCGTGAATAACTTTAAACAGACTTACAAAACAGACGTACAAATACGAAATGTACGATTCCTGTTATTCTATTTCAGTTATGATTACCGTCGCGATTATTTAATGAGAAAATAATGCCACTAATGATAATGGTATGAACAAAATTAGGAATCAGAATTAGTTTATAGGTGAAATGATTCATGAATACACTACCCATCAGCTGTATGCTATTGCTAGAACTGTCATAAATAGGAACATTAAAACAGAGGCACAATTCGCTTCGTAGTAACGTATTTTCATTTTGATATCGTTGATCATGATAGTAATAAAAGTAATATTTATAACAACAATGAGGCTACATTAATTTGATACTGATAATGCTAATGCTATAATAACGGCAATGGCGATGATTATATGAATAATGAAAAGGCTTCTGAAAATATGGCAATTCTGCCCTCAAGGACAGTGAGGAAAACTTTGATACTCTTTCGTTGATACAAGTAAGATAATCATGATGTTACTACTAATTATAATAATTATGGTAGTAATAATGACGATGGTAAGAAAAAAAATATACTGATAATAATAATGAAGATCTTATTAATGATAATGGTAATAACAACAATGATAATGTTAATCATAGTAATAGCAATAATCATGATGTTAATGATGATAATGATAATAACGAAAGTTATAGTAATGGCAATAATAGAATAATGATAATCATTCGTCACCATCATTATCATCGTAAACACCACAGTTCATTGTCATCCCCATGCTGATGACAATACTAGCGATAATTATGATGGTAATCAAAATCTTAATCATGGGAGGAATACTGATAACAAGGACATCAATGAAACTGCCCCAAAGAGGAGGATTATTAGGTAATTTCTATACTAATATTTGGTTACGTGTGGAGTTACTAATTCTAGGCTCTTTTACCAGTCAAAAATGACCCAGGTACCACGATTGGACCGCAACCGCAAACCTCTCCTGCACCGCAACCACAGACCTCTCCCGGACCGCAACCGCAAACTAGCCCTGGACCGCAGCCACAGACCTCCCCCGAACCACAAACCTCTCCTGCACCGCAGACCTCTCCCGGACCGCAACCGCAAACTAGCCCTGGACCGCAGCCACAGACCTCCCCCGAACCACAAACCAGCCCTGGACAGCAGCCACAAACCAGCCCTGGACCGCAACCGCTAACCAGCCCTGGACCGCAACCGCTAACCAGCCTGACCGCAACCGCTAACCAGCCCTCGCAGTCCTGGACCTCAACCGCTAACCAGCCCTGGACCGCAACCACAAAGTAGCCCTGGACCGCAGCCACAAACCAGCCCTGGACCGCAACCGCTAACCAGCCCTGGACCGCAACCGCTAACCAGTCCTGGACCTCAACCGCTAACCCCTCAAACTAGCCCTGGACCGCTTTAACAAGCCCTGGACTTAAACCAGCCCTGGACCGCAACCACAAACTAGCCCTGGACCGCAACACAAACCAGCCCTGGACCGCAAACCGCTAACCAGCCCTAACCAGCCCTGGACGCAACCACAAACCAGCCCTGGACCGCAACCGCTAAACAGCCCTGGACCGCAACCCACAAACCTGGACCGCAACCGCTAACAAGCCCTGGACCGCAACCACAAACCAGCCCTGGACCGCAACCGCTAACCAGCCCTGGACCGCAACCACAAACCAGCCCTGGACCGCAACCACAAACCAGCCCTGGACCGCAACCGCCTAACACAGCCCTGGACCGCAACCCACAAACAAGCCCTGGACCGCAACCGCTAACAAGCCCTGGACCGCAACCACAAACCAGCCCTGGACCGCAACCGCTAACAAGCCCTGGACCGCAACCACAAACCAGCCCTGGACCGCAACCGCTAACAAGCCCTGGACCGCAACCGCAAACCAGCCTGGACCACAACCCTGACCAGCCCTGGACCGCAAAACCAGCCCTGGACCGCAACCGCTAGCCCTGGACCGCAACCGACTGGACCGCAACCGCGCCCTGGACCGCAGCCACAAACCAGCCCTGGACCGCAAAACTACTGGACCTCAACCGCTAACCAGCCCTAACCGCCCTGGACCGCAACCACAGCCCTGGACCGCAACCGCTAACCAGCCCTAGCCCTGGACCGCAACCGCAAACCAGCCCTGGACCGCAACCACAAACCAGCCCTGGACCGCAACCGCTAACCAGCCCTGGACCGCAGCCACTGACCTCTTCCGGATCGCAACCACAAACGACAATAGCAGATACAACAACGACTGCTGTTACAACAACTGCAGATACTACAGCATACTACTGCAGATACAACAACGACTGCTGTTACAACTGCAGATACAACTACGGCAGATACTACTGCAGATACAACAACGACTGCTGTTACAACAACTGCAGATACAACTACGGCAGATACTACTGCAGATACAACAACGACTGCTGTTACAACAACTGCAGATACAACTACAGCAGATACTACTGCAGATACAACTACAGCAGATACTACTGCAGATACAACAACGACTGCTGTTACAACAACTGCAGATACAACTACAGCAGATACTACTGCAGATACAACAACGACTGCTGTTACAACTGCAGATACAACTACGGCAGATACTACTGCAGATACAACAACGACTGCTGTTACAACAACTGCAGATACACTACAACTACTGCAGATACAACACACACTGCGACTGCTGTTACAACAACTGCAGATACAACTACAGCAGATACTACTGCAGATACAACAACGACTGCTGTTACAACAACTGCAGATACAACTACAGCAGATACTACTGCAGATACAACAACGACTGCTGTTACAACAACTGCAGATACAACTACGACTGCAACAACGCAGATACTACTGCAGATACAACAACGACTGCTGTTACAACAACTGCAGATACAACTACGGCAGATACAACAACTGCTGCTACAACAACTGCAGATACAACTACTGTAGATACAACAACGACTGCTGATACATCTACTGCAGATACAACGACTGCAGATACAACAGCAGATACAACTACTGCAGATACAACAACGACTGCAGATACAACTACAGCAGATACTACTGCAGATACAACAACGGCTGCTGATACATCTACTGCAGATACAACCACTGCAGATACAACAACAACTGCAGATACTGCAGATACCACCATTCCAGATACGACTACTGCAGATACTACTACTGTAGATACAACTACTGCAGATACAACAACGACTGCAGATACAACAACTGCAGATACAACCACTGCAGATACAACAACCACTGCAGATACAACAACCACTGCAGATACGACAACTGCAGATACAACCACTGCAGATACAACAACGACTGCAGATACAACAACTGCAGATACAACCACTGCAGATACAACAACCACTGCAGATACAACAACCACTGCAGATACGACTACTGCAGATACAACCACTGCAGATACGACTACTGCAGATACAACAACCACTGCAGATACTGCAGATACAACAACCACTGCAGATACAACTACTGCAGATACAACAACCACTGCAGATACTACGACTGCAGACACAACGACTACTGTAGATACAAACACAATTGCAGATACAACAACGACTCCTGATACAACAACTACGGCCATCACAACTACAACCATACCTACCACCACTATTGCCTTCAACGTAACTGCAAGGCTTCTAGAGCTCGCAACCATCGACCCTTCCCTGGGGGCTCTGGAAGCGGCCCTGGACGAGGCCAGCGACAGACTCGGCACCATCGACAGCACCGGCCGAAGGAGAGTTCGGAGGCAAGCCGTTGGCGAGCCAGCAACCAGTACAACCGATGCCACCACAACTGATGCCACTACAACCGATACAACTGATGACTGATGCCACTACAACGATGCCAACAATGATGCCACTACAACTGCCACTACAACCGATGCCACAACTGATGCCACTACAATGATGCCACTACAACCGATGCCACCACAACGATGTCACTACAACTGATACCCACCACAACTGATGCCACTACAACTGATGCCACTACAACCGATGCCACCACAACCGATGCCACTACAACCGATGCCACCACAACTGATGCCACTACAACCGATGCCACCACAACTGATGCCACTACAACCGATGCCACCACAACCGATGCCACTACAACCGATGCCACCACAACCGATGCCACCACAACCGATGCCACCACAACCGATGTCACCACAACCGATGCCACTGCCACCACAACCGATGCAACGATACAACCGATGCCACTACAACCGATGCCACACAACCGATGCCACCACAACCGAACCACAACCGATGCCACCACAACCGATGTCACCACAACCGATGCCACCACAATCGATGCCACCACAACCGATGCCACTACAACCGATGTCACCACAACCGATGCCACTACTACCGATGATACCACAACTGATGTCACTACAACCGATGCCACCACAACCGATGCCACCACAACTGATGCCACTACAGCCGATGTAACCACAACCGATATCACCACAACCGATGTCACCACAACCGATGC
>NW_020868640.1:236418-241418 GCF_003789085.1 Penaeus vannamei | reverse complement strand
TACATCCATATGCATATATGTGTACCGAGGGTCGTCACTGCATTCTATCCTTTAAGGCGCCAGTGTGGGAAGGGTGATTGTGTTTTCAGCGAGTGGATTCAGCCGCTCAAGTTCCTCTCGGATAGCTATGCGGAGGTCTTTGATCCTGTCCAGCAGCTCCTGCGTGTCGTCTCGGGCTCGTGGCAGCAGCGCCCTGGTTCCGTCCGTGATCCTCTTCCCCGTCTGCGCGATCAGGTCGATCAGGTCGTCGAACTCTTCGATGAAGCTGTTGGCGCTGACGGTGCCGCTGTCTATTTGGTCAGCGTTTTCGTCGTCGACAGGGGCTGTGGCGTCGCTGAGGAACTGGATGTACCTGGTCAGCAAGTCTTCGGCGTCGATGCGGTCCTGAGGCGGTGTCGTGCTGGGGGCGGAGGTTGTGGAGCCAGTTGTGGCAGAGTCGGTTGTGGTTGTTTCAGGCGTGGAACCCGTTGCTGTGGAATCAGCCGTAGTGGCATCGGTTGAAGTGACATCCGTTGTAGTTTCACCGGTTGTAGTGATATCAGTTGTGTGACATCCGCTGTAGTGGCGCAATCAGTTGTAGTGGCATCGCTTGTGGTGACATCCGTTGTAGTGGCATCGCTTGTGGTGACATCAGTTGTAGTGGCATCAGTTGTAGTGGCATCGGTTGTGGTGACATCCGTTGTAGTGGCATCGCATCGGTTGTCTTGTACATCGGCATCGGTTGTAGTGCATCGGTTGTGGTGGCATCATGTAGTGGCATCGGTTGTAGTGACATCGGTTGTAGTGCATCGGTTGTGTGGCATCAGTTGTAGTGCAGTGCATCGTTGTAGTGGCATCGGTTGTGGTGGCATCGGTTGTAGTGACATCGTTGTAGTGGCATCGGTTGTGGTGACATCAGTTGTGTGGCATCGTCATCAGTTGTGGTGGCATCAGTTGTAGTGGCATCGGTTGTAGTGACATCAGTTGTGGTGGCATCAGTTGTAGTGGCATCGGTTGTGGTGGCATCGGTTGTAGTGTCATCGGTTGTGGTGACATCGGTTGTAGTGGCATCGGTTGTGGTGGCATCGGTTGTAGTGACATCAGTTGTAGTGGCATCGGTTGTGGTGACATCAGTTGTAGTGGCATCAGTTGTGGTGGCAGTTGTGGTGGCATCTGGTGACATCAGTTGGTAGTTGTGGTGCATCGGTTGTGGTGACATCGGTTGTAGTGGCATCGGCGCATCGGTTGTGGTGACATCGGTTGTGGTTGCATCGTTGTGGTGCATCGGTTGTGTGGCATCGGTTGTGGTGGCATCGGTTGTAGTGGCATCGGTTGTGGTGGCATCGTGCATCGTTGTAGTGGCATCGGCATCGGTGATCGGTTGGTGGCATCCATCGGTTGTGGTGGCATCGGTTGTTGTGGCATCGGTTGTAGTGGCATCGGTTGTAGTGGCATCAGTTGTAGTGGCATCATGGCATCGGTTGTAGTGGCATCAGTTGTGGCATCGTTGTAGTGGCATCGGTTGTAGTGACATCAGTTGTAGTGGCATCAGTTGTAGTGGCATCGGTTGTAGTGGCATCAGTTGTAGTGGCATCAGTTGTAGTGGCATCAGTTGTGTGGCATCGCATCGTAGTGGCATCAGCATCGGTTGTACTGGTTGCTGGCTCGCCAGCCTGCCTCCGAACTCTCCTTCGGCCGGTGCTGTCGATGGTGCCGAGTCTGTCGCTGGCCTCGTCCAGGGCCGCTTCCAGAGCCCCCAGGGAAGGGTCGATGGTTGCGAGCTCTAGAAGCCTTGCAGTTACGTTGAAGGCAATAGTGGTGGTAGGTATGGTTGTAGTTGTGATGGCCGTAGTTGTTGTATCAGGAGTCGTTGTTTTATCTGCAGTAGTTGTATCTCTGCTTGTATCTGCAGTGGTTGTATCTGCAGTGGTTGTATCTGCAGTGTTGTATCTGCAGTCAGTTGTATCTGCAGTGGTTGTATCTGCAGTGGTTGTATCTGCTGCAGTGGTTGTATCTTCAGTGGTTGTATCTGCAGTGGTTGTATCTGCAGTGTTGTATCTGCAGTGGTTGTATCTGCAGTGGTTGTATCTTCAGTGGTATCTGCAGTGGTTGTATCTGCAGTGGTTGTATCTTCAGTGGTTGTATCTGCAGTGGTTGTATCTTCAGTGGTTGTATCTGCAGTGGTTGTATCTGCAGTGGTTGTATCTTCAGTGGTTGTATCTGCAGTGGTTGTATCTGCAGTGGTTGTATCTGCAGGTTGTATCTGCAGTGTTGTATGCAGTGGTTGTAAGTGGTTGTATCTGCAGTGGTTGTATCTGCAGTTGCAGTGGTTGTATGTATCTTCAGTGGTTGTATCTGCAGTGGTTGTAGTGGTTGTATCTGCAGTGTTTGTATCTGCAGTGGTTGTATCTTCAGTGGTTGTAATCTGCAGTGGTTGTATCTTCAGTGGTTGTATCTGCTGCAGTGGTTGTATCTGCAGTGGTTGTATCTGCAGTGGTTGCAGTGGTTGTATCTTTGTATCTCAGTGGTTGTATCTGCAGTGGTTTGTATCTTCAGTTGTGTTGTATCTGCAGTGGTTGTATCTTCAGTGGTTGTATCTGCAGTGGTTGTATCTGCAGTGGTTGTATCTTCAGTGGTTGTATCTGCAGTGGTTGTATCTGCAGTGGTTGTATCTGCAGTATCTGCAGTGGTTGTATCTGCGTGGTTGTATCTGCAGTGGTTGTATCTGCAGTGGTTGTATCTGCAGTGGTTGTATCTGCAGTAGTTGTATCTGCAGTGGTTGTATCTGCAGTGGTTGTATTGCTGCAGATACAACCACTGCAGATACAACCACTGCAGTGGTATCTGCAGTCGTTGTTGTATCTGCAGTCGTTGTATCTTCAGTGGTTGTATCTGCAGTAGTTGTATCTGCAGTGGTTGTATCTGCAGTGTTGTATCTGCAGGTTGTATCTGCAGTGGTTGGTGTTGTATCTGCAGTGGTTGTATCTGCAGTAGTTGTATCTGCTCTGCAGTAGTTGTATCTGCAGTAGTTGTATCTGCAGTGGTTGTATCTGCAGTGGTTGTATCTGCAGTGGTTGTATCTGCAGTGGTTGTATCTGCAGTAGTTGTATCTGCAGTGGTTGCAGTGGTTGTAGTGGTTGTATCTGCAGTAGTTGTATCTGCAGTGGTTGTATCTTCAGTGGTTGTGTCTGCAGTAGTTGTATCTGCAGTGGTTGTAAGTGGTTGTATCTGCAGTGGTTGTATCTGCAGTGGTTGTATCTGCAGTAGTTGTATCTGCAGTGGTTGTATCTGCAGTAGTTGTATCTGCAGTGGTTGTATCTGCAGTAGTTGTATCTGCAGTGGTTGTATCTGCAGTGGTTGTATCTGCAGTAGTTGTATCTTCAGTGGTTGTATCTTCAGTGGTTGTATCTGCAGTAGTTGTATCTGCAGTGGTTGTATCTGCAGTGGTATCTGCATATCTGCAGTGGTTGTATCTGCAGTCGTTGTAATATCTGCAGTGGTTGTATCTGCAGTAGTTGTATCTGAAGTGGTTGTGCAGTGGTTGTATCTGCAGTGGTTGTATCTGCAGTGGTTGTATCTGCAGTGGTTGTATCTGCAGTAGTTGCATCTGCCGTTGTTGTATCTGTAGTGGTTGTAATATCTGCAGTGGTTGTATCTGCAGTGGTTGTATCTGCAGTGGTTGTAATATCTGCAGTGGTTGTATCTGCAGTATTCGTATCTGCAGTGGTATCTGCAGTGGTTGTAATATCTACAGTGGTTATATCTGCAGTAGTTGTATCTGCAGTAGTTGTATCTGCAGTGGTTGTATCTGCAGTGGTTGTAATATCTGCAGTCGTTGTAATATCTGTATTGGTTGTATCTGCAGTAGTTGTATCTGCAGTATTCGTATCTGCAGTGGTTTTAATATCTGCAGTGGTTGTAATATCTACAGTGGTTGTATCTGCAGTATTCGTATCTGTAGTGGTTGTAATATCTGCAGTGATTGTAATATCTACAGTGGTTTTATCTGCAGTAGTTGTATCTGCAGTAGTTATTTCTACCGTTGTTGTACCTGTGGTCGTTGTATCTGTAGTAGTTATATCTGCAGTGGTTGTATCTGCAGTAGTTATATCTGTAGTCGTTGTTTTATCTGCAGTCGATGTTGTGTCTGTAATAGTTGTTGCATCTGCAGTAGTTGTATCTGCTATTGTCGTTTGTGGTTGTGGCTCCGGTTTAAGAGTGGTTGGTGGCGTCGGCTTAGGGGTGGTTGGTGGCTCTGGGTTAAGAGTGGTTGGTGGCTGGCTCTGGGTTAAGAGTGGTTGGTGGTGGAGGCTTAGGGGTGGTTGGTGGCTCTGGGGTGGTTGGTTTAGGGGTGGTTGGTGGCTCTGGGTTAAGAGTGGTTGGTGGCGGAGAGTTAGGGGCGGTTGGTGGCTCTGGGTTA
This sequence comes from Penaeus vannamei, assembly GCF_003789085.1. Lineage (NCBI taxonomy): Eukaryota > Metazoa > Arthropoda > Malacostraca > Decapoda > Penaeidae > Penaeus > Penaeus vannamei. The sequence continues at coordinate 237,019 of NW_020868640.1, read as the reverse complement.
AGAGTGGTTGGTGGCGGAGGCTTAGGGGTGGTTGGTGGCTCTGGGTTAAGTGTGGTTGGTGGCGGAGGCTTAGGGGTGGTTGGTGGCTCTGGGTTAAGAGTGGTTGGTGGCGGGAGTTAGGGGCGGTTGGTGGCTCAGGGTTAAGTGTGGTTGGTGGCGGAGGCTTAGGGGTGGTTGGTGGCTCTGGGTTAAGAGTGGTTGGTGGCGGAGAGTTAGGGGCGGTTGGTGGCTCTGGGTTAAGTGTGGTTGGTGGCGGAGGCTTAGGGGGTGGTTGGTGGCTCTGGGTTAAGAGTGGTTGGTGGCGGAGAGTTAGGGGCGGTTGGTGGCTCTGGGTTAAGTGTAGTTGGTGGCGGAGGCTTAGGGGTGGTTGGTGGCTCTGGTTAAGAGTGGTTGGTGGCGGAGAGTTAGGGGCGGTTGGTGGCTCTGGGTTAAGTGTAGTTGGTGGCGGAGGCTTAGGGGTGGTTGGTGGCTCTGGGTTAAGAGTGGTTAGAGTTGGTGGTGGCTGCGTTGGTGGCGGCGGCTTGAGGGTGGTTGGTGGCTCCGGTTTAAGAGTGGTTGGTGGCGGTGGCTCAGGGGTACCTGGGTCCTTTGAGTGGTAAAA
>NW_020868640.1:224609-236318 GCF_003789085.1 Penaeus vannamei | reverse complement strand
TCGTTTATCGATAGTGATAAATGAAAATGAAGAAGACTTATTGCACAATGTTTGCCTCATAAAAAGATCTTGGAATTATTGGATACAGAATGAAAAGACATTACAGCAGTACGAAGGATTACATTGTTCACCTCTTTTGAGGCCTGGCTGCAGAAAAGTACAATTCTAGCAGAGAACTTGTTGGGCCACAGTATCCAGTAATGGGTATTAAGGTTTAGACCTAAAGGAAGTGTTAATAATAGCAGTAGCTGACACCAACTGCTGTTATAAGAAAAAAAAATCCTAAGCAGATTCTAAAATTCCCAATTAGGAAATATCATCCATGAAAAAGTAGATGTAATAACGCTTGATGGTTAGACTCCGTTTTAGTCCTTTAATGCGAATTATATAGACAAAAAGATTTAGAGTTTGATCATTGTTGGCATTTTTTAAAGATGAAATAGTTGCAGTCATTCCTATTTTTTCGCCAGATACAATGCCTTGTGTACTCATTAGTTATTAATCGGTGAACAACTAAAGGGAAAAGTACGTGTTGGTTGATAAGTAACCACCTAGTGTACTGCATAAGTAAAACTCGTTTTCAACTTAAATTTATATTTTCTGCACGAAAAAATGTTAAGCAGATATCATACTGACATCGTATCATATACAGATATTGAAACAGAACTAGGTTATCGTGTATGGTTATATTTCTATATTTCAGTGAACATATATGCATAATAATGTAATCTATATTCACACGTACGTGCGAGTTGTTTACTTATTAGAATACTACTCCAGTTTATAAAGAGAACTGATTCAGACACCGAAAGAAACATTAAGACAGCCATTCTTTATGAAGATGTTGTAGAAACAGTTGCTGTAGTATCACCTGTTGTAGCGTCAACTGTAGTAGCATCAGCAGTTGTAGCTTCAACAGTTGTGACATCATCTATTGTAGTATCAGCGGTTGTAGCATCAATTGTAGTAGCATCAGCAGTTGTGGTTTCGATGGTGGTGGCATCAGCTGTTACAACATCCGTTGTCGTATCAGCGGTGATGGCATCAGTTGTAACATCAATGGTTGTTGCGTCAGCTGTTGTACCATCAACTGTTGTAATGTCAGTTGTCGTAGTTTCAGTTATGGAATCCGTTATTGTAGAATCAGATGTAAAGCCAGTCATTGTGGCAACAGTTATATTCTCTGTTGTAGAACCAGTAACTGTTGCAACGGTTGTATCATCTGTTGTGAAACCAGTAACTGTAGCATTGGTTGTATCCTCTGTTGTGAAACCAGTAACTGTGCATCGGTTGTATCATCTGTTGTAAAACCAGTTACTGTGGTATCAGTTACATCCTCTGTTGTAAAACCAATTACTGTGGCATCGGTTGTATCAAAACAGTCATCGGTTTATCCTCTGTTGTAAAACCAGTTACTGTGGCATCAGTTGTATCCTCTGTTGTAAAACCAGTTACTGTGTTGTATCTGTTGTAAAACCAGTTACTGTGGCATCGTTGTTGTAAAACCAGTTACTGTGGCATCAGTTGCATCCTCTGTTGTAAAACGAGTTACTGTGGCATCGGTTGTATCCTCTGTTGTAAAACCAGTTACTGTGGCATCGGTTGTATCCTCTGTTGTAAAACCAGTTACTGTAGCATCAGTTATATCCTCTGTTGTAAAACCAGTTACTGTGGCATCAGTTGTATCCTCTGTTGTAAAACCAGTTACTGGTTGTATCCTCTGTTGTAAAACCATCGTTGTATCTGTTGTAAAACCAGTTACTGTGGCATCGGTTGTATCTGTTGTAAAACCAGTTACTGTGGCATCGGTTGTATCATCTGTTGTAAAACCAGTTACTGTGGCATCGGTTGTATCATCTGTTGTAAAACCAGTAACTGTAGCATCTGTTGTATCCTCTGTTGTAAGACCAGTTACTGTAGCATCGGTTGTATCATCTGTTGTAAAACCAGTTACTGTGGCATCAGTTGTATCCTCTGTTGTAAAACCAGTTACTGTGGCATCAGTTGTATCCTCTGTTATAAAACCAGTTACTGTGGCATCGGTTGTATCTGTTGTAAAACCAGTGTGGCATCGGTTGTATCCCTGTTGTAAAACCAGTTACTGTGGCATCGGTTGTATCCTCTGTTTAAAAACCTGTGGCATCGGTTGTATCCTCTGTTGTAAAACCAGTTACTGTGGCATCGGTTGTATCCTCTGTTGTAAAAACGGTTACTGTGGCATCGGTTGTATCCTCTGTTGTAAAACCAGTTACTGTAGCATCGGTTGTATCATCTGTTGTAAAACCAGTAACTGTAGCATATCTCTGTTGTAAAACCAGTTACTGTGGCATCGGTTGTATCATCTGTTGTAAAACCAGTTACTGTGGCATCGGTTGTATCCTCTGTTGTAAAACCAGTTACTGTGTCGGTTTGTATCATCTGTTGTAAAACCAGTTACTGTGGCATCGTATGTAAAACAGTAACTGTAGCATGTATCCTCTGTTGTAAAACCAGTTACTGTAGCATCGGCTGTATCCTCTGTTGTAAAACCAGTTACTGTGGCATCGGTTGTATCATCTGTTGTAAAACCAGTTACTGTGGCATCGGTTGTATCCTCTGTTGTAAAACCAGTTACTGTGGCATCGGTTGTATCATCTGTTGTAAACCAGTTACTGTAGTTGTTCATATGTTGTAAAACCAGTGTAGCATCTGTGTATCTGTTGTAAAACAGTAACTGTAGCATCGGGTATCCTCTGTTGTAAAACCAGTTACTGTGGCATCGGTTGTATCATCTGTTGTAAAACCAGTTACTGTGGCATCGGTTGTATCCTCTGTTGTAAAACCAGTTACTGTGGCATCGGTTGTATCATCTGTTGTAAAACCAGTTACTGTGGCATCAGTTGTATCATATGTTGTAAAACCAGTAACTGTAGCATCGGTTGTATCATCTGTTGTAAAACCAGTTACTGCAGCATCGGTTGTATCCTCTGTTGTAAAGTTACTCATCGTGGCATCAGTTGTATCCTCTGTTGTAAAACCAGTTACTGTAGCATTGGTTGTATCATATGTTGTAAAGTTACTGAATCATCGGTTGTATCCTCTGTTGTAAAACCAGTTACTGTAGCATCGGTTGTATCATCTGTTGTGAAACCAGTTACTGTGGCATCGGTTGTATCATCTGTTGTAAAACCAGTTACTGTAGCATCTGTTGTATCTTCTGTTGTAAAACCAGTAACTGTAGCATCGGTTGTATCCTCTGTTATAAAAACCAGTTACTGTAGCATCGGTTGTATCATCTGTTGTAAAACCAGTTACTGTGGCATCGGTTGTATCCTCTGTTGTAAAACCAGTGTGGCATATCTCTGTTATAAAACCAGTTACTGTGGCATCGGTTGTATCATCTGTTGTAAAACCAGTAACTGTAGCATCGGTTGTATCCTCTGTTGCAAAACCAGTTACTGTGGCATCGGTTGTATCATCTGTCGTAAAACCAGTAACTGCAGTATCAGTTGTATCCTCTGTTGTAAAACCAGTAACTATAGCATCGGTTGTAGCATCTGTTGTAAACCCAATAATTGTAGCATCGGTTGTCTCCTCTGTTGTAAAACCAGTAACTGTAGCATCGGTTGTATCCTCTGTTGTAAAACCAGTAAAGGTAGCATCGGTTGTATCCTCTGTTGTAAAATCTGTAACTGAAGCATCGGTTGTATTATCTGTTGGAAAACAAGTAACTGTAGGGTCAGTTGTATCATCTGTTGTAATAACAATTACTAAACCAGCTGATAGTCATTAGAATATATTGTCATTTATATGTGATGTGAACAATTACAGTTGCGGAGTGGAAAGAGGAATAGACATGCACGAACGAGAAGAGACAGAAAAGATAAAAAATGGCTTTCAATCTGCGGTCATACCCAACAAAATGCTTTATTAATGTAGCTTATAATAATTCCACCCTGAATTTGACGTAATGATTAGCCTGTAAAAATCATGCGTAAATGACAAAGAAAAACTTTTCAGCGCTAGAGAGGTATTTTATGCCTTTCGATTGAAACTTAAGAAATATATACGTTTTGAAGTAATTCGTTTTCCTCTTCAACACGCCCATTTTTCAGTACTAAAGCTGTGTGGGTAAGATCATCGATCGATCTTTTATCGATAGTGATAAATGAAAATGAAGGAGACTTATTACACAATGTTTGCCTTATAAAAAGATCTTGGAATTATTGGATACAGAATGAAAAGATATTACAGCAGTACGAAGGATTACATTGTTCACCTCTTTTGAGGCCTGGCTGCAGAAAAGTACAATTCTAGCAGAGAACTTGTTGGGCCACAGTATCCAGTAATGGATATTAAGGTTTAGACCTAAAGGAAGTGTTAATAATAGCAGTAGCTGACACCAACTGCTGTTATAATAAAAAAAATCCTAAGCAGATTCTAAAAATTCCCAATTAGGAAATGATATCATCCATGAAAAAGTAGATGTAATAACGCTTGATGGTTAGACTCCGTTTTAGTCCTTTAATGCGAATTATATAGACAAAAAGTTTTAGAGTTTGATCATTGTTGGCATTTTTTAAAGATGAAATAGTTGCAGTCATTCCTATTTTTTCGCCAGATACAATGCCTTGTGTACTCATTAGTTATTAATCGGTGAACAACTAAAGGGAAAAGTACGTGTTGGTTGATAAGTAATCACCTAGTGTACTGCATAAGTAAAACTCGTTTTCAACTTAAATTTATATTTTCTGCACGAGAAAAAATGTTAAGCATGAGATATCATACTGACATCGTATCATATACAGATATTGAAACAGAACTAGGTTATCGTGTATGGTTATATTTCTATATTTCAGTGAACATATATGCATAAAAATGTAATCTATATTCACACGTACGTGCGAGTTGTTTACTTATTAGAATACTACTCCAGTTTATAAAGAGAACTGATTCAGACACCGAAAGAAACATTAAGATAGCCATTCTTTATGAAGATGTTGTAGAAACAGTTGCTGTAGTATCACCTGTTGTAGTTTCAACAGTTGTAGCGTCAACTGTAGTAGCATCAGCAGTTGTAGCTTCAACAGTTGTGACATCATCTATTGTAGTATCAGCGGTTGTAGCATCAATTGTAGTAGCATCAGTAGTTGTGGTTTCGATGGTGGTGGCATCAGCTGTTACAACATCCGTTGTAGTATCAGCGGTGATGGCATCAGTTGTAACATCAATGTTTGTTGCGTCAGCTGTTGTACCATCAACTGTTGTAATGTCAGTTGTCGTAGTTTCAGTTATGGAATCCGTTATTGTAGAATCAGATGTAAAGCCAGTTATTGTGGTAACAGTTATATTATCTGTTGTAGACCTAGTAACTGTTGCAACGGTTGTATCATCTGTTGTGAAACCAGTAACTGTAGCATTTGTTATATCCTCTGTTGTGAAACCAGTAACTGTAGCATCGGTTGTATCATCTGTTGTAAAACCAGTTACTGTGGCATCAGTTACATCCTCTGTTGCAAAACCAGTTACCATCGGCTGTATCCTCTGTTGTAAAACCAGTTACTGTGGCATCGGTTGTATCCTCTGTTGTAAAACCAGTTACTGTGGCATCGGTTGTATCCTCTGTTGTAAAACCAGTTACTGTGGCATCGGTTGGTTGCCAGTTACTGTCATCGGTTGTAAAACCAGTAACTGTAGCATCGGTTGTATCCTCTGTTGTAAAACCAGTTACTGTGGCATCGGTTGTATCATTTGTTGTAAAACCAGTTACTGTAACATCGGTTGTATCATCTGTTGTAAAACCAGTAACTGTAGCATCGGTTGTATCCTCTGTTGTAAAACCAGTTACTGTGGCATCGGTGTGTTGTAAAACCAGTAACTGTAGCATCGGTTGTATCATCTGTTGTAAAACCAGTTACTGTGGCATCGGTTGTATCATCTGTTGTAAAACCAGTTACTGTGGCATCAGTTGTATCATCTGTTGTAAAACCAGTAATTGTAGCATCTGTTGTATCCTCTGTTGTAAAACCAGTTACTGTAGCATCGGTTGCATCATCTGTTGTAAAACCAGTTACTGTAGCATCGGTTGTATCCTCTGTTGTAAAACCAGTTACTGTGGCATCGGTTGTATCTGTTGTTGCATCGGTTGTATCATCTGTTGTAAAACCAGTTACTGTAGCATCGGTTGTATCCTCTGTTGTAAAACCAGTTACTGCAGCATCGGTTGTATCATCTGTTGTAAAACCAGTTACTGTGGCATCGGTTGTATCCTCTGTTGTAAAACCAGTTACTGTAGCATCGGTTGTATCCTCTGCTGTAAAACCAGTAACTGTAGCATTGGTTGTATCATCTGTTGTGAAACCAGTAACTGTAGCATCGATTGTATCCTCTGTTGTGAAACCAGTAACTGTAGCATCGGTTGTATCATCTGTTGTAAAACCAGTAACTGTAGCATCTGTTGTATCCTCTGTTGTAAAACCAGTTACTGTAGCATCGGTTGTATCATCTGTTGTAAAACCAGTAACTGTAGCATCGGTTGTATCATCTGTTGTAAAACCAGTTACTGTAGCATCGGTTGTATCCTCTGTTGTAAACCAGTTACTGTTCGGTTGTATCCTCTGTTGTAAACCAGTAACTGTAGCATCGGTTATCATCTGTAAAAACCAGTAACTGTAGCATCTGTTGTATCCTCTGTTGTAAAACCAGTTACTGTAGCATCGGTTGTATCATCTGTTGTAAAACCAGTTACTGTAGCATCGGTTGTATCCTCTGTTGTAAAACCAGTTACTGTGGCATCGGTTGTATCCTCTGTTGTAAAACCAGTAACTGTAGCATCGGTTGTATCATCTGTTGTAAAACCAGTTACTGTAGCATCGGTTGTATCCTCTGTTGTAAAACCAGTTACTGTAGCATCGGTTGTATCATCTGTTGTAAAACCAGTTACTGTGGCATCGGTTGTATCCTCTGTTGTAAAACCAGTAACTGTAGCATCGGTTGTATCCTCTGTTGTAAAACCAGTAACTGTAGCATTGGTTGTATCATCTGTTGTGAAACCAGTAACTGTAGCATCGATTGTATCCTCTGTTGTAAAACCAGTTACTGTAGCAACGGTTGTATCCTCTGTTGTGAAACCAGTAACTGTAGCATCGGTTGTATCATCTGTTGTGAAACCAGTAACTGTAGCATCGGTTGTATCGTCTATTGTGAAACCAGTAACTGTAGCATCGGTTGTATCATCTGTTGTGAAACCAGTAACTGTAGCATCGGTTGTATCCTCTGTTATAAAACCAGTAACTGTAGCATCGGTTGTATCCTCTGTTATAAAACCAGTAACTGTAGCATCGGTTGTATCCTCTGTTATAAAACCAGTAACTGTAGCATCGGTTGTATCCTCTGTTATAAAACCAGTAACTGTAGCATCGGTATCCTCTGTTGTAGCATCGGTTGTATGTTAAAACCAGTAACTGTAGCATCGGTTGTATCCTCTGTTGTAAAACCAGTTACTGTCGGTTGTATCCTCTGTTGTGAAACCAGTAACTGTAGCATCGGATGTATCATCTGTTGTAAAACCAGTAACTGTAGCATCTGTTGTATCCTCTGTTGTAAAACCAGTTACTGTAGCATCGGTTGTATCCTCTGTTGTAAAACCAGTAACTGTAGCATTGGTTGTATCATCTGTTGTAAAACCAGTTACTGTGGCATCGGTTGTATCCTCTGTTGTAAAACCAGTTACTGTGGCATCGGTTGTATCCTCTGTTGTGAAACCAGTAACTGTAGCATCGGTTGTATCATCTGTTGTAAAACCAGTTACTGTAGCATCGGTTGTATCCTCTGTTGTAAAACCAGTAACTGTAGCATCGGTTGTATCATCTGTTGTGAAACCAGTAACTGTAGCATCGGTTGTATCATCTGTTTTAAAACCAGTAACTGTAGCATCGGTTGTATCATCTGTTATAAAACCAGTAACTGTAGCATCGGTTGTATCATTTGTTGTAAAACCAGTAACTGTAGCATCGATTGTATCCTCTGTTGTAAAACCAGTTACTGTAGCAACGGGTGTATCCTCTGTTGTGAAACCAGTAACTGTAGCATCGGTTGTATCATCTGTTATGAAACTAGTAACTGTAGCATCGGTTGTATCGTCTATTGTGAAACCAGTAACTGTAGCATCGGTTGTATCATCTGTTGTGAAACCAGTAACTGTAGCATCGGTTGTATCATCTGTTTTAAAACCAGTAACTGTAGCATCGGTTGTATCATCTGTTGTGAAACCAGTAACTGTAGCATCGGTTGTATCATCTGTTGTGAAATCAGTAACCTTAGCATCGGTTGTATCATCTGTCCAGTAACTGTAGCATCGGTTGTATCGTCTATTGTGAAACCAGTAACTGTAGCATCGGTTGTATCATCTGTTGTGAAACCAGTAACTGTAGCATCGGCTGTATAATCTGTTGTGAAACCAGTAACTGTAGCATCGGTTGTATCGTCTATTGCGAAACCAGTAACTGTAGCATCGGTTGTATCATCTGTTGTAAACCCAGTAATTGTAGCATCGGTTGTATCCTCTGTTGTAAAACCAGTAACTGTTGCATCGGATGTATCATCTGTTTTAAACCCAGTAATTGTAGCATCGGTTGTATCCTCTGTTGTAAAACCAGTAACTGTTGCATCGGTTGTATCATCCCAGTAACTGTTGCATCGGTTGTATCATCTGTTGTAAAACCAGTAACTGTAGCATCGGTTGTATCCTCTGCTGTAAAACCAGTAACTGTAGCATCGGTTGTATCATCTGTTGTGAAACCAGTAACTGTAGCATCGGTTGTATCATTTGTCCAGTAACTGTAGCATCGGTTGTATCATTTGTTGTAAAACCAGTAACTGTAGCATCGGTTGTATCCTCTGTTGTGAGACCAGTAATTGTAGCATCGGTTGTATCCTCTGTTGTAAAACCAGTAACTGTAGCATCGGTTGTAGCATCTGTTGTAAACCCAGTAATTGTAGCATCGGTTGTATCCTCTGTTGTAAAACCAGTAACTGTTGCATCGGTTGTATCCTCTGTTGTAAAATCTGTAACTGAAGCATCGGTTGTATTATCTGTTGGAAAACTTGTAACTGTAGGGTCAGTTGTATCATCTGTTGTAATAACAATTACAAAGCCAGCTGATAGTCATTAGAATAATATTGTCATTTATATGTGATGTGAACAATTACAGTTGCGGAGTGGAAAGAGGAATAGACATGCACGAACGAGAAGAGACAGAAAAGATAAAAAATGGCTTTCAATCTGCGGTCATACCCAACAAAATGCTTTATTAATGTAGCTTATAATAATTCCACCCTGAATTTGACGTAATGATTAGCCTGTAAAAATCATGCGTAAATGACAAAGAAAAACTTTTCAGCGCTAGAGAGGTATTTTATGCCTTTCGATTGAAACTTAAGAAATATATACGTTTTGAAGTAATTCGTTTTCCTCTTCAACACGCCCATTTTTCAGTACTAAAGCTGTGTGGGTAAGATCATCGATCGATCGATCTTGGAATTATTGGATACAGAATGAAAAGATATTACAGCAGTACGAAGGATTACATTGTTCACCTCTTTTGAGGCCTGGACTGCAGAAAAGTACGATTTTAGCAGAGAACTTGTTGGGCCACAGTATCCAGTAATGGATATTAAGGTTTAGACCTAAAGGAAGACCTAAGCAGATTCTGAAAATTCCCAATTAGGAAATGATATCATCCATGAAAAAGTAGATGTAATAACGCTTGATGGTTAGACTCCGTTTTAGTCCTTTAATGCGAATTATATAGACGAAAAGATTTAGAGTTTGATCATTGTTGGCATTTTTTAAAGATGAAATAGTTGCAGTCATTCCTATTTTTTCGCCAGATACAATGCCTTGTGTACTCATTAGTTATTAATCGGTGAACAACTAAAGGGAAAAGTACGTGTTGGTTGATAAGTAATCACCTAGTGTACTGCATAAGTAAAACTCGTTTTCAACTTAAATTTATATTTTCTGCACGAGAAAAAATGTTAAGCATGAGATATCATACTGACATCGTATCATATACAGATATTGAAACAGAACTAGGTTATCGTGTATGGTTATATTTCTATATTTCAGTGAACATATATGCATAATAATGTAATCTAAGACATCGAAAGAAACATTAAGACAGCCATTCTTTATGAAGATGTTGTAGAAACAGTTGCTGTAGTATCACCTGTTGTAGTTTCAACAGTTGTAGCGTCAACTGTAGTAGCATCAGCAGTTGTAGCTTCAACAGTTGTGACATCATCTATTGTAGTATCAGCGGTTGTAGCATCAATTGTAGTAGCATCAGCAGTTGTGGTTTCGATGGTGGTGGCATCAGCTGTTACAACATCCGTTGTCGTATCAGCGGTGATGGCATCAGTTGTAACATCAATGGTTGTTGCGTCAGCTGTTGTACCATCAACTGTTGTAATGTCAGTTGTCGTAGCTTCAGTTATGGAATCCGTTATTGTAGAATCAGATGTAAAGCCAGTCATTGTGGCAACAGTTATATTCTCTGTTGTAGAACCAGTAACTGTTGCAACGGTTGTATCATCTGTTGTGAAACCAGTAACTGTAGCATTGGTTGTATCCTCTGTTGTGAAACAAACTGTGGCATCGGTTGTATCATCTGTTTGTAAAACCATCGTTGTTGTAAAACGTGCAGTTACATCCTCTGTTGTAAAACCAGTTACTGTGGCATCGGTTGTATCTGCCACGTGGATCAGTTGCATCCTCTGTTGTAAAACCTGTTGTTGCCCTCTGTTGTAAAACCAGTTACTGTGCATCATCCTGTTGTTAAAACCAGTTACTGTGGCACTCTGTTGTATACTGTGCAATCAGTTGTATCCTCTGTTGTAAAACCAGTTACTGTGCATCAGTTGTATCCTCTGTTGTAAAAACCAGTTACTGTGCATCAGTTGTATCCTCTGTTATAAAACCAGTTACTGTGGCATCGGTTGTATCTGTTGTAAAACCAGTTACTGTGGCATCAGTTGTATCCTCTGTTGTAAAACCAGTTACTGTAGCATCAGTTGTATCCTCTGTTATAAAACCAGTTACTGTGGCATCGGTTGTATCCTCTGTTGTAAAACCAGTTACTGTAGCATCAGTTGTATCATCTGTTTTAAAACCAGTTACTGTGGCATCGGTTGTATCCTCTGTTGTAAAAACGGTTACTGTGGCATCGGTTGTATCATCTGTTGTAAAACCAGTTACTGTGGCATCGGTTGTATCCTATCCGTCTGTGGTAAAAACCAGTTACTGTAGGTGTATCATGTAAAACAGTTACTGTAGCATCGTATCCTCTGTTGTAAAACCAGTTACTGTGGCATCGGTTGTATCATCTGTTTAAAACCAGTTACTGTGGCATCGTTGTATCCTAAAACCAGTTACGGTGGCATCGGTTGTATCCTCTGTTGTAAAACCAGTTACTGTGGCATCAGTTGTATCATATGTTGTAAAACCAGTAACTGTAGCATCGGTTGTATCCTCTGTTGTAAAACCAGTTACTGTAGCATCGGTTGTATCATCTGTTGTAAAACCAGTTACTGCAGCATCGGTTGTATCCTCTGTTGGTAAGAACCAGTTACTGTCTATCATTATCGTCTTATTTAAAAACCATACTGTAGCGATTTTTGATCATATGTTGTTAAAATCATTACTGAAATCATCGTTGTATCTCTGCTTGT
>NW_020868640.1:213087-224509 GCF_003789085.1 Penaeus vannamei | reverse complement strand
GATGAAAGATTTGTTGCAAAAAGGGAAATAATAAATGTAAAGATCTGGGAGGCAGATGTCGAAAGGAAGCCAAATGCACAGGGCAAATATTTACTCCCTCTATACCATGCAAGGATGGTAAGGTCTGTTGTAATAAAGGAAATGATAAATGCAAAGATCTGGGAGGTAGATGTCGAAAGGAAGCCAAATGCACAGGCAAATATTTACTCCCTCTATACCATGCAAGGATGGTAAGGTCTGTTGTAATAAAGGAAAAGATAAATGCAAAGATCTGGGAGGTAGATGTCGAAAGGAAGCCAAATGCACAGGACAAATATTTACTCCCTCTATACCATGCAAGGATGGTAAGGTCTGTTGTAATAAAGGAAATGATAAATGCAAAGATCTGGGAGGTAGATGTCGAAAGGAAGCCAAATGCACAGGACAAATATTTACTCCCTCTATACCATGCAAGGATGGTAAGGTCTGTTGTAATAAAGGAAAGATAAATGCAAAGATCTGGGAGGTAGATGTCGAAAGGAACCAAATGCACAGGACAAATATTTACTCCCTCTATACCATGCAAGGATGGTAAGGTCTGTTGTAATAAAGGAAATGATAAATGCAAAGATCTAGGAGGTAGATGTCGAAAGGAAGCCAAATGCACCAGGGACGTACTCACTCCCTCTATACCATGCAAGGATGGTAGGGTCTGTTGTGAAAAAGGAAAAAGCAAATGCAAAGATCTAGGAGGTACATGTCGAGAGGAAGCCAAATGCGACGGGGATATACTTACTCCCTCTGTATCGTGCAAGAGTGGTAAGGTCTGTTGTGAAAAGGGAACAACTTGTAAATCACTAAGTGGACAGTGTAAAAAGGAAGACACATGTCAAAGCAAAGTGTTAAACCCCAGCAAGAAGTGCAAAGCTGGTAAGGTATGCTGCTTAATCCGCACCTGTCGCGACCGAGGAGGGAAGTGTAAGAAGGAAGGAGAGTGCAACGGTAGAATCGTCAAGGTGAAGAAGCCATGCAAGGAACCCAAAGTCTGCTGTCTAGGTAAGTGAAAGGAAATTAAGTAAAGCACAGACGCACAAGTAATATATTTACGTAAACTTATATGCACTGCATTGTTATCGCTATAATCATAATAAAATGAGTTCAGTGATGATAATAGTAGCCATATTGACATTAAGAGTTATGGTAATGACAGGAAGACAAGGGAGAAAAAGAAAAAAGCCGTAATATGACATAAAACCAATGGCACTAATGTCACTATCCAAAACACTAACCAGGCGATATTGATAACTGCGTCATAACAAGCAATAAGGATATTGACAAATACGTGCAATGCATTAAACAAGTAATTTGCTTCACTAACCTGTATTCGTATTACGATAACAGTAATAATCAGAATGATAGTGATAATTATCATGTTGCATTATTTCTAATTAAGGTATTGCTAATACTAACATAATGATAATGAACACGATTTAGATACAAATATACAGGTAAACCATGATCATTCTGACCTTCTGACACTATGAAGAGGTAATAATGCCGATGATAATGATTATCATGATAGTAATAGTGATAATAATAATGATTACCATTATCATTGTTATTATGATAATAAGAAGAAATGCAATTGTAATAATGTAACAATGGTTGGTACAAATAATTATTATACTTATGATACAGTGATAATGATAATTATGATAATTGATGGTGGTTATTATAATGGTGAAGAAAATAGTAATAGAAATAACGATGATCATGATAATAATAAGGATGAAAATGTTATTGATGTTAACAGCGATACATTTATAATAATATAAAATGTATTAACATTTATATTGAAAGGATTATGATAAAAGGAAAATCAAGATATCAGCAAAAGTAATTATCATTGTTGTTTTACGTTGGAAACACTAATCTAATTGTTTTTTTCATCTAATTTCAATAGATAACGATCCGGGACCTGGACCGCAAACGAATTTTTGGTAATCCGCTGGTTGATAACGACCGCTGGTCCGGGATAGATCGCAAACGACTGCTGGTCCGGGACCGCAACGACCGCTGGTCCGGGATCGCAAAACGACCGCTGGTCCGGGATCGCAAACGACCGCTGGTCCGGGATCGCAAACGACCGCTGGTCCGGGATCGCAAACGACTGCTGGTCCGGGACCGCAAACGACCGCTAGTCCTGGATCGCAAACGACCGCTGGTCCGGGACCGCAAACGACCGCTGGTCCGGGATCGCCAAAGCCGACCGCTGGTCCGGGACGCAAACGACGCTGGTCCTGGATCGCAAACGACCGCTGGTCCGGACGCAAACGACCGCTGGTGGACGCAAACGACCGCTGGTCCGGGACCGCAAACGACCGCTGGTCCGCAAACGACCGCTGGTCCCGCAAACGACCGCTGGTCCGGGACCGCAAAACGACCGCTGGTCCGATCGCAAACGATCGCAACGACCGCTGCTACCGCTGGTCCTGGATCGCACCGCTGTCCGGGACCGCAAACGAACCGCAAACGACCGCTGGTCCTGGACCGCAAACGACGCTGGTCCGGGACCGCAAACGACCGCTGGTCCGGGACGACGCAAACGACCGCTGGTCCGGGACCGCAACGACCGCTGGTCTGGATCGAACGCAAACGCGCTGGTCCGGGACCGCAAACGACCGCTGGTTCGGACCGCAAACGACCGCTGGTCTTGGACGCAACCGCTGGTCCGGGACCGCAAACGACCGCTGGTGCTGGTCCGGGATCGCAAACGACCGCTGGTCCGGGACCGCAAAAACGACCGCTGGTCGGGACCGCAAACGACCGCTGGTCCGGACCCAACGACCCGCTGGTCCGGGATCGCAAACGACCGCTGGTCCTGGATCGCAAACGAACGCTGTCCGGGACCGCAAACGACCGCTGGTCCGGACCGCAAACGACCGCTGGTCCGGACCGCAAACGACGCTGGTCCGGGACCGCAAACGACCGCTGGTATCGCAACCACCGCTGGTCCGGGACGCAAACGACGCTGGTCGGGACCGCAAACGATGGACCGCAAACGACCGCTGGTCCGGGACCGCAAACGACCGCTGGTCCTGGATCGCAAACGACCGCTGGTCCGGGACCGCAAACGACCGCTGGTCCGGGACCGCAAACGACCGCTGGTCCGGGACCGCAAACGACCGCTGGTCCGGGACCGCAAACCACCGCTGGTCCGGGACCGCAAACCACCGCTGGTCCGGGACCGCAAACGACCGGCTGGCGGATCGCAAACGACCGCTGGTCCGGGATCGCAAACGACCGCTGGTCCGGGACCGCAAACGACCGCTAACGACCGCTGGTCCCTGGACCGCAAACGACCGCGTCCAAACGACCGCTGTCCGGGACGCAAACGACCGCTGGTCCGGGACCGCAAACGACCCGCTGGTCCGGACCGCAAACGACCGCTGGTCCTGGATCGCAAACACGCTGGTCTGGATCTGGTCCGGGACCGCAAACCACCGCTGGTCCGGGACCGCAAACCACCGCTGGTCCGGGACGCAACCACCCGCTGGTCCGGGACCGACCGCTGGTCCGGGATCGCAAACGACCGCTGGTCCGTGAACAAACGACCGCTGGTCGCGGGACCGCAAACGACCGCTGGTCCTGGAAACGACCGCTGGTCCTGGATCGCAACGACTCGCTGGTCCGGGACCGCAAACGACCGCTGGTCCGGGACCGCAAACGACCGCTGGTCCTGGAAACCACCGCTGTCCTGGACCGCAAACCACCGCTGGTCCGGGACCGCAAACCACCGCTGGTCCGGGACCGGGTGCTGTCCGGGACCGCAAACGACCGCTGGTCCGGGACGCAACGACCGCTGGTTGCGTGACCGCTGGTTCGGGACCGCAAACGACCGCTGGTCCGGATCGCAAACGACCGCTGGTCCGGGACGCAAACGACCGCTGGTGCGTCCGGACCGCAAACCGCTGGTCCGGGACGCAAACACCGCTGGTCCGGGACCGCAAACCACCGCTGGTCCGGGACCGCAACCACCGCTGGTCCGGGACCGCAAACCACCGCTGGTCCGGGACCGCAAACCACCGCTGGTCCGGGACCGCAAACCACGCTGGTCCGGGACCGCAAACCACCGCTGGTCCGGGACCGCAAACGACTGCCAGTTCAGGAACGGAAACAACTGCTGGTCCGGGACCGGACCGCTGGTCCGGGACCGCAAACGACTGCTAGTTCAGGAACGGAAACAACTGCTGGTCCGGGACCGCAAACGACTGCTAGTTCAGGAACGGAAACAACTGCTGGTCCGGGACCGCAAACGACTGCTAGTTCAGGAACGGAAACAACTGCTGGTCCGGGACCGCAAACGACTGCTAGTTCAGGAACGGAAACAACTGCTGGTCCGGGACCGCAAACGACTGCTAGTTCAGGACGGAAACAACTGCTGGTGCAAACGACTGCTAGTTCAGGAACGGAAACAACTGCTGGTCCGGGACCGCAAACGACTGCTAGTTCAGGGACGGAAACAACTGCTGGTCCGGGACCGCAAACGACTGCTAGTTCAGGAACGGAAACAACTGCTGGTCCGGGACCACAAAGCACTCCTGGATCGCAACCAACTGCTACAACACTTAATGCTTCAACTTCTGTGCCTTCCACAACTGGCTCCACCGCTGTGCCTACAACAACACCTACAGTTACAACTCCGATTCCCACTACAACTGGTGCAAAGACTAGTGCAACTGCTCCTGATATATCTACTCTTCCAAAATCAGATGCTATAACAGGGACAACCACTGCTACAACAGATACAACTACTGCTACTACAACAGGCACAACCACTGGCACTACAACAGAAACAACCACTGCTACTACAACAGATACAACCACTGCAACTACAACAGTTACAACCTCTGCCACTACAACAGGCACAACCTCTGCCACTACAACAGATACAACTACTGCTACAACAGATATAACCACTGCCACTACAACAGACGCAACCACTGCAACTACAACAGATACAACCACTGCCATTACAATAGATACAACCACTGCCACTACAACAGACGCAACCACTGCCACTACAAAAGATACAACCACTGCTACAACAGATATAACCGATACCACTACAGCAGATACAATCGCTGCTACTTCAACAGGCACAACCACTGCTACTACAACAGGCACAACCGCTGCCACTACAACAGATACAACCACGGCTACTACTGCAGATTCAACCACTGCCACTACGACAGATACAACCGCTGCTACTACAACAGGCACAACCACTGCTACTACAACAGACTCAACAACTGTCACTATAACAGATACAACCATTGCCACTACGACAGATACAACCACTGCGACTACAACAGATACAGCCACTGCTACAACAGATTCAACCACTGCCACTACAACAGATACAACCACTGCTATTACAACAGGCACAACCACTGCCACTACAACGGATACAACCACTGCCACTACAACGGATACAACCACTGCCACTACAACACAACCACTGCCACTACTCAAACCACTGCCACTGCAAAAGATACAACCACTACCACTACAACAGATACAACCACTGCCACTACAACAGATACAACCACTGCCACTACATCAGATACAACATCTGCCACTACAACAGGCACAACCACTGCACTACACAGATACAACAAAACTACAACAGATACAACCACTGCCACTACAACAGATTCAACCACTGCCACTACAACAGATACAACCACTGCCACTACAACAGGTACAACCATTGCCACTACAGCAGATTCAACCACTGTCACTACAATAGATACAACCACTGCTACAACAGGCACAACCACTGCAACTACAACAGATACAACCACTACAACAGATTCGACCACTGCCACTACAACAGATACAACCACTGCCACTACAACAGATACAACCACTGCCACTACAACAGATACAACCACTGCCACTACAACAGGCACAACCACTACAACTACAACAGATACAACCACTGCAACTACAGCAGACAACCACTTACAACAGATTCAACCACTGCCACTACAACAGATACAACCACCGCCACTACAACAGATTCAACCACTGCTACTACAACAGATTCAACCACTGCCACTACAACAGGCACAACCACTGCAACTACAGCAGATACAACCACTGCAACTACAACAGCACTGCCACTACAACAGGCACAACCACTGCAACTACAGCAGACAACATGCACTACAACAGATACAACCACTGCCACTACAACAGATACAACCACACTACGCTGCACTACAACAGATTCAACCACTGCCACTACAACGGATTCACTGCACTACAACGGATACAACCACTGCAACTACAACGGATACAACCACTGCCACTACAACAGGCACAACCACTGCAACTACAGCAGATACAACCACTGCAACTACAACAGATACAACCACTGCCACTACAACAGGCACAACCACTGCAACTACAGCAGATACAACCACTGCCACTACAACAGATTCAACCACTGCCACTACAAACAGATTCAACCACTGCCACTACAACGGATACAACCACTGCAACTACAACGGATACAACCACTGCCACTACAACAGGCACAACCACTGCAACTACAGCAGATACAACCACTGCAACTACAACAGATACAACCACTGCCACTACAACAGGCACAACCACTGACTACACAGATACAACCACTGCCACTACAACCACTGCCACTACAACAGATACAACCACTGCCACTACAACAGATACAACCACTGCCACTACAACAGATTTCAACCACTGCACTAAACACAACCACTGCCACTACAACGGATACAACCACTGCCACTACAACAGATACAACCACTGCCACTACAACAGATTCAACCACTGCTACTACAACAGATTCAACCACTGCCACTACAACAGGCACAACCACTGCCACTACAACAGGCACAACCACTGCCACTACAACAGATTCAACCACTGCCATTACAACAGATACAACCACTGCCACTACAACAGATACAACCACTGCCACTACAACGGATACAACTACTGCCACTACAACAGATACAACCACTGCCACTACAACAGACACAACCACTGCCACTACAACGGATACAACCACTGCCACTACAACAGATTCAACCACTGCCACTACAACGGATACAACCACTACTACAACAGATACAACCACTGCACTACAACAGATTCAACCACTGCCACTACAACCAACCACTGCAACTACAACAGATACAACCACTGCCACTACAACAGATACAACCACTGCAACTACAACAGATCAGCCACTACAACAGACTGCCACTACAACAGATGCCACAACAGATACAACACTGCACTACAACAGATACAACCACTGCCACTGCACAACAACAGATACAACCACTGCCACTACAACAGATACAAACTGCCACTACAACAGAAACACTGTACAACCACTGCCACTACAACAGGCACAACCACTGCACAGATTCAACCACTGCCTACAACAGCACAACCACTGCCACTACAACAGATACAACACTGCCACTACAACATACAACTACTGCCACTACAACGATACAACCACTGCCACTACAACAGGCACTACAACAGATTCAACCACTGCCACTACAACACTGCCACTACAAACAACCACTGCCAACTACAGCCACTGCCACTACAACAGATACAACCATGCCACTACAACAGATACAACCACTGGGCACTACAAAGATACAACCACTGCCACTACAACAGCACTGACTACAACGGATCAACCACTGCCACTACAAAGATTCAACCACTGCCACTACAACGGATACAACCACTGCAACTATACAACCACTGCCACTACAACAGACAACCACTGCCACTACAACAGATTCAACCACTGCCACTACAACAGATACAACCACTGCCACTACAACAGATACAACCACTGCACTACCAACACCACTGCCACTACAACAGATTCAACCACTGCCACTACAACCAACACTGCCACTACAACAGATACAACCCACTGCCACTACAACAGATACAACCACTGCCACTACAACACAACCACTGCCACTACAACAGATACAACCACTGCCACTACAACAGATTCAACCACTGCCACTACAAACAGATACAACCACTGCCAACACAGACAACCACTGCCACTAACACTGCCACTACAACAGGCACAACCACTGCACTACAACAGATACAACCACTGCCACTACAAACAGATACAACCACTGCCACTACAACAGATACAACCACTGCCACTACACTACAACACTGCACTACAACAGATACAACCACTGCCACTACAACAGACACAACCACTGCCACTACAACACAACCACTGCCACTACAACAGACAACCACTGCCACTACAACAGATACAACCACTCTACAACAGATACAACCACTGCCACTACAACAACCACTGCACTGCTGCCACTACAACAGATACAACCACTGCCACTACAACAGATACAACACTGCACTACAACAGCCACTACAACAGACAACCACTGCCACTACAACAGATACAACACTGCCACTACACAACAACACAACCACTGCCCACTACAACAGACACAACCACTGCACTAAACAGATAAACCACTGCCACTACAACAGATACAACCACTGCCACTACAACAGATACAACCACACTACAAACTCAACCACTGCCACTACAACCAACCACTGCACTACACCACTGCCACTACAACCACTGCAACTACAACAGATACAACCACTGCAACTACAACAGATACAACCACTGCCACTACAACAGACACAACCACTGCCACTACAACAGATACAACCACGCCACTACACAGATACAACCACTGCCACTACAACAGATACAACCACTGCCACTACAACAGATTCAACCACTGCCACTACAACAGATACAACCACTGCAACTACAACAGATACAACCACTGCCACTACAACAGACAACCACTGCACTACAACAACACTGCACAACCACTGCCACTACAACAGACAACCACTGCCACTACAAACAGATACAACCACTGCCACTACAACAGATACAACCACTGCCACTACAACAGCTGCACTACAACAGATTCAACCACTGCCACTACAACAGATACAAACCACTGCACTATACAACCACTGCCAACTTACAACCACTGCCACTACACTACAACCACTGCCACTACAAACAACCACTGCCACTACAACAGATACAACCACTGCAACTACAACAGATACAACCACTGCTACAAACCAACACTGCCCACTACACACAACCACTGCCACTACAAACAGATACAACCACTGCCACTACAACTACAACCACTACTACAACACAACCACTGCCACTACAACAGAACAACCACTGCCACTACAACAGACTGCCACTACAACCACTTACAACAGCAACCACCACTACAACAGATACAACCACTGCCACTACAACACAACCACTGCAATACACAGATACAACCACTGCCACTACAACAGATACAACCACTGCCACTACAACAGGTACAACCACTGCCACTACAACAGATACAACCACTGCCACTACAACAGATACAACCACTGCCACTACAACAACACTTACACAAACACTACTTACAACCACTGCCACTACAACAGATACAACCACTGCCACTACAACAGGTACAACTACTGCCACTACAACAGGCACAACCACTGCCACTACAACAGACAACCACTGACTACAACAGATACAACCACTGCCACTACAACAGGCACAACCACTGCTACACAGATACAACCACTGCCACTACAACAGATACAACACTGCCACTACAACACACAACACTGCCACTACAACAGATACAACCACTGCCACTACAACAGATACAACCACTGCCACTACAACAGATTCAACCACTGCCACTACAACTACACCACTGCCACTACAACAGATACAACACTACAACTACAACACTGCAACTTACAACCACGCCACTACAACATACAACCACTGCCACTACAACAGACTGCCACTACAACCACAACCACTGCACTACAACAGATACAACCACTGCAACTACAACAGATACAACCACTGCCACTACAAACAGGCACAACCACTACTACAGCAGAATACAACCACTGCCACTACAACAGATACAACCACTGCCACTACAACAACAACCACTGCCACTACAACAGATACAACCACTGCCACTACAACAGATACAAACCACTGCCACTACAACAGATTCAACCACTGCCACTACAACAGATACAACCACTGCCACTACAACAGGCACAACCACTGCAACTACAACAGATACAACCACTGCCACTACAACAGGCACAACCACTGCAACTACAGCACAACCACTGCCACTACACAGAACACTGCCACTACACAACCAACTGCCACTACAACAGATACAACCACTGCCACTACAACAGATACAACCACTGCCACTACAACAGATACAACCACTGCCACTACAACAGATACAACCACTGCCACTACAACAGGTACAACCACTGCAACTACGACAGATACAACCACTGCCACTACAACAGATACAACCACTGCCACTACAACAGATTCAACTACTGCCACTACAACAGGCACAACCACTGCAACTACAACAGATACAACCACTGCAACTACAACAGATACAACCACTGCCACTACAACAGGCACAACCACTGCACACACAGATACAACCACTGCCACTACAACAGATACAACCACTGCCACTACAACAGGCACAACCACTGCCACTACAACAGATACAACCACTGCCACTACAACAGATACAACCACTGCCACTACAACAGATTCAACCACTGCCACTACAACAGATACAACCACTGCCACTACAACAGATACAACCACTGCTACAACAGGCACAGTCACTGCTACTACAACAGATACAACTACTGCCATGACATCAGCTACAACTAGTGGTTAATCAGCAACATTCATTACAATTCCCACAACCATTGTTGAAATTATTACAAGAACACCAACTACTGCTACAAACTCTAAGCCTGATTCTCGTAAAATGGATTCTATAACATCCAATTTTACCTGATACTTACATCGCAGCCTCAACACCTCACTTTCTGCAACTCATCAACTAACCTGATTTCACTCAAGTTTATTCCAGTGCAAATTACTTCACTACGAATTAGTCCACAGTATATACAAACGAATCTACAACAGTTGAACTACCTACAGTTTATTCTATTGATCAAACTACAGCTGATTACACTACATTTCATTTCTAAATAACTAAATCGGGTGATGCTTATTCCACTACAGCCGATTGTAACAGTTCCCGATAGGCCGATCCTCTAAAACCGATTTCACAACACATGAATCAACTAAGGTTTATTAAATTAAAACTTTTAGTATAACTTATTACACCTCAAATTATAAAAATTTACCTGAAACAATATAAATATAAATAAA
>NW_020868640.1:185587-210587 GCF_003789085.1 Penaeus vannamei | reverse complement strand
AGATGTGTACGTATAATTATGTAAGTGTGTTTTTGTATGTGTGCGTGTGTGTGTGCGTTTCAAATATTTTTTGTATACAAATGACAGCTTCCCAAACAAGCATAGTGATTTTGGGTAGGCAACTGCTTTAAGAAAATAATGTTAACAACAATAAATAATAGATGATCCATGTGAATAATTTTAAATGAGCTGCAACTTAAAAGTGATGTAAAACATTCATACATATAAACCTTATTTTCAATCAATCTTTTTACATAATTTCGTTATACATTATCTTTTTACTCCTGTTAAACCATTAGATGTCTGTTAATATTTTTAACGATCTCCAGTATTTTCACTTACAAGGGAGTGCGGGAGCTTGCCCCCGGTAGGGAAACACCCAAGGGAATGGGTTCCGGGGGCTTGCCCCCGGTAGGGAAACACCCAAGGGAATGGGTTCGGGGACTTGCCCCGGTAGGGGTTAGGAAAGTATGCTTCGTCTGTACAACGAAATACCCCAAGGAAAGGGAGTCCGGTGGCTTTTCCCCGGTAGGAAAATACCCCAGGGAAGGGGATCCGGGGGCTTGCCCCCGGTAGGGAAAGACCCAAGGGAAGGGGGTCCGGGGGCTTGCCCTCGGTAGGGGGTTATGCTTCGTTCGTGCTGCGATCTTTAAAAAATTTCGTCGGGATTTCGGTAACACCGACACCGACGCGGCGCATCTCGCAGTGGCGAATGAACGAAAAGTGTACACGTTTATCAGCTGTTTTTATTTTAATTATTTTTTTCTACTTTCTTTTATTGATTTTTAATCTGAATTTTGGCTGATTTTTTTCATTCTCTCCCATTTTTTCATTTCGTTATTACGGAGTTATGCTCGGGTTTTTCCTTTTTAAACTTTCTTTCACTCTTTTAATGCAGACTGATTGATGGGGGTAGGAAAAAAAACATAACAAATAGGCGTGGCTGTCTTGCTTAGAATTACCAATTTCACATACATATTGCACAAAATACATACATATCAAAATATTAATCAAATGCGAGTAACAATAAGTCTTCACGTTTATTATTACGATAAATACAGTATTACTGAAAATTACTAACGCTTTTGCATAAGTACGTTTATTGCATAAACCACAGTTGAATCGGTGTACAATGAGAGCGCATGACTTATTAGGCCTAAAAGAATTCATAGTTACGTAGCATTAGTTAATTTAAACACCGCGGCCTCAAAATGACCGCCACGACATTATGAAATCAGACGCTCAAACGCATATAAATTGCACTTTACATATGGCAAGTAAAAATACATGTTTCCTTTTTTTTTTTTTTTTTTTTTAGGTACGTAAACTGTATCTCAAATGCGAGGAAAAGTTTGTTTGGGAGTGATGACACCCACGTTAATCTCGTAGACAGCAAGGATGGCTTGACACAGAACTAGTCAATAACGCAACTTTGGCTTTCATCTTTTTGCTTTGTACTAACATTTGTGAACGCAATAAATTAACCAAATCCCATTATTGTTTGAGCAACAATTAACTAATATTTCTATATTAATAGGATCTTTAAAAAACTTAGGACACGCTTTTTCATATTCAAAAGTTCCTTTTGTTTAATCATGATTTAATGCATTTGTATTGTGCGGCAGTCAGGCAAAAAGTAAACCCGGATTTAACCGCACAATTCCAGACCACAATTGTTTTAGTTTAGTTTAGTCCTTTATTTACCACCCTGACTAACTTCCCAGGCGTGGGCAAGCTGTGGTACATTTGATGCATGGTCAAAGCATTATATGATGGTATTACATTGGAAATCTAGATCATAAAATTATTACGATCTATAATATATTATTTAAAAGAAAAGAACAATCACACAGTAATGTATCTACTCATTTACCAAGCCGGCGTACGGCTTAGGTGTGGAAAGGCAATGTAACATTTGATATCTGGTCATGTGATACTACATTCCAAATTTAGGATACAATATGTAAGTATATCTTCCAAGACATCGCATGATGTGTAGTTACATAGTTCCCCATACCTCATGCTAGGTGGTCAGTAAGGCTGTATTATATGACACTGAGATATAATGTACGTGTTCGCTTACATTCTTTATTGCATAATTTACACTTCGTTTCTTCAACATTGCAGACTGTACTGACTTGCCAGTACAATCTATATCCCAGTCTGATTCTTGCGGTCACAATATCACACTGTTTTGCTCTTGTTTTATATAAACCACAAATAAATACATCTTGCATAAACCGGTCATAGTGCTCTATGTTATAGCTTTCAGGCCGTTGAGAATTAATCAAATGAGTCAAGTCCTCTTTGAAGGAAGTCTTAATTATGTGTGAAATCCTAGCAGGAGGTACTCCAAGCGATCTATATTCACACTTTGCTTGTCGCACACTGATTTTGCTAGGCGGTCAGCATGATCATGCCTGGGGATTCCAACATGTGATGGTATCCACTCAAAACGTATATCATGGCCTCGTTCTTTAATACGATACACATTTATCCTTGTCATTTGCAATATTTCTTGCACCTTTGTCTAGTGTGTTCAAAGCCAGGAGAGCATTCTTTGAGTCTCAGAAAATTACTCCTGAGCCGTGATTTAATAGAAATTCGGTTGCTATGAGCATTCCTGCCAACTCAGTTTGCGTAGCGCTTGCCCAGTTATGAACCCTCCTACAATCATGGTGTTGCAAAATACTGTTTTCATATACGACAAAAGCGCATCCTGCTCTACTCCCATACTGCAAGGACCCATCATAGTTTCAAGGTGCTAGTTGACAATTGCCATAGCATATTCTATTTTAGTTGTCTTTGGAACTCTGTACAATAGAGGGGTTCTCTTATTGCTTTGACGCTAAATGTGGTGTTTTATGTATAATTTTCTTCCATCGACAGACGGCAAATTAAGTTCTGATCTCATATTCACAATACTCGTTGGTTTAGAGACACCGAGAATAATCCTCATGGCCTCATTTTGTACAATTTCTAAACTAGCCAACTCTGATTCCTTGTATAATACTAAGTGTAATGCATGACAATCTATGGCCGACCGTATGTGACACAGGCAAGAGTCCGTGAGACAGGCAAAAGAGTCTAGTAAAATTGACATTAATACCATTGTCTTTGCCGACAAGTGTCCTAAGTAGCTTCAGCCGCTCCCACAGCCTTTTCTGCATCCTTAACAACCACCCCGAGGTATTTGTATTGGTGACAGAGATCAAGCTCAACGCCATTGATGTGAAACCTTGGCAGAGGGATTGTCTTATGGTTAAGTGCCATGCTTTTTTCAGTCGATATGGTCAAGCCTCACTCTGTAGCCCTTGCTAAAAGTGCATCAAGATTCTGTTGCATTCTCTCCTCGGATGAGGATTTAATGCAAATATCATCGGCATAGCAAATAATGGAGTCATTGCCCTCGTGGTATATCGCCTAGTAATCTATGGGGGTCTAAACGTGCCATAAAAGTTAATCCAGTATTAAAGTTTAATCCAGATCTCTAGTGCGCATGCGCATTGGCAGAGTCCAGGATCAACTTTTAATGCACCTCTAGAACAGGCTTTTAATATTTGGCTCATTTTTTAATCCTGCACATGCGCAGAAGGGACAAGTTAATCCCACCACTCATGCAGTTACGTCCAAAGACTATATACGAAAGATAGAAAAGCATGGCAACAACCTGTGAGCCCCAGCGGTTGGCGGATAGTGTAATATCTGAACAATAGATGGCGATGTGTACGCGATGTATCGTCTGTTTGTTTACTATCATGAAACGTCACTCACTCAAAACGGTAGGAAAGGGATTGTTTGCTTTTTTGGTTTGTTTGTTTGTGCATGTTTTATGCCTCCTGTTGTTTTAACTGTAGGCCTGCTTTTATTAATACTTTTATTGATAATGTCTTGAAATCAAATAAAGATTTTTTTTTTACACAAATGTGCTTTGTATATCCTTGATTTAATGACAACAAAAAATGAATGAAAAACATGAAGAATTTATTAATGCCGAATGATTGTGGAGTTTATTTAACAGGTTTGTTTATTTAATAAATTGTAGAGTTTGTTGAATTCAAGTTCATATTCATTGTATGAACATCAAAGATATTTTCTGGAATATAATTGTAGACTATTTAAATAATGGAACAATTTTATGATGTCATGGTAATATGCATACACATGAGATAATTATTAATAAATGCTTTATTGTCATATTCTGAAAAAAAAACAGTGCAAAACATTATTTTAATGTATGTAAAGAAATCTCTAATAAGAAAAAAAAATAAAGAATAGAATTATATCATTTCATGCAAATTAAGAAATATATATATAAAGTAATTATTTAATAGATATATTTTAAGTCTCTCATTTAAAAAAAAATAAATTGCAAAATTTCAACTGAAACTAGACCTAAAAAAAATAATAATAATAAACTATATAAATTTATAGTCCCCCCTATAACCGTTCTCCTTTTTTAGTTATATATCTGAACAATAGATGGCGTTGTATGAAGTTTTGGGCCTCACATTTTTTTTATTCGGTGTAATACGTGTTTTCCTATCTTTCTTATATAGTCTTTGGTTACGTCACGTGTCCGTCATGAACTTCACGGGTGCCATCGCTTGAGTTGCCATTCAGAGTTATTTTCGACAATAACATCGATCGTCATAGAATTTACTTATTATTTATCATGAAATTACATGTATTTACACACAAAGGATCAAATATTCTGATAAAGGAAATAACTTATGGTAATGAATATAAAAACCAATATAATCCCACGAGGAATCTTTGAAGTTCAGAGGCTGCGGGCATGGAACTCACATTTCCAGGTTAGTGAAACAAAAATTATATGGTGAAGATCACACGAGTTGACGTTTTAAATCAAATATGAACCAGTGTTTTAAAGAAGAATTATGTGCCGAGTGTTTCTCAACTACTTTACTACAAGTATATTTTCTATGGACCTCCTGAACAGCATCCTGAAAAAAAAACATGTTTCCCTCCTCCAACATGATTCAACGCAGCAAAGAGCTGTCCGAGGAAACTGCGCGATGGATATTAATTGGTGAATGTCATTTTTGTAGTTGAGTGTCATTGAAATAAAGATTGGTTTTATAGTTGTTAGAGCAGTTTCGTTACCCATTTTACTACTATAAATATAATATCGTTATCATGAAAGAAAATAGAATATTTCATAAATAATCATGTTTCCCTTATAAGTAAGCCTACTTGTGCCTCGTTATTATCATATGAAGATCAAACTGCACCTTGAGTGCCTGACTACAACTTTCTATAACAATCACATTTTCTCCAATCTATAAAAAAAAAAGAATATCAGTTGTCAGAAAAATCTTTTAACAATGCAGAGTCTGAATGCAAATTGCAAGGTTTATTTATCCAAGTAAAGGTGGTCTTCAGAAGCATCTGAGAAGTTTATATTATTATTTACAGAACATTTTAAACAACCGGGAGGCAAAGCAGTGCAGAGATTAAAAAAAAAAAAAAAAAGGCATAAGATAATTAGTATTATGAAAACATTAGCAAGTCTCAGTTTCATGAAATACATTAAATATAATAGATATTTTGAAACCTAAGAGATGTCTGAAATAGTTTCTTAAATATGGTTACCGAAAACATTACAAAAAGAAAGAAAAAAGAAAAAAAAACATGAAATCTCCCAAAAGTGCGAATATCACGCACGACATTTCTCTTCTCTCCGACATGTTTACATGACAACGGTGATGATAGAATAGTGAGTACGACAGTTTTTACTGAACATTATTGTCGCGCTGTCTGGCAGCGGAGAGTGTCGTCTTCGGTACGGACAAGGTGGATTAGGAATAAACTAAATACGGTATTAAGAGTTAAGGGCGCTACAGAAGACGCCCTATGCATTAGGATGTTAAATAGCATGGGACTAAGTACGCCTCCCTGAGGTGTGCCGAGTTCAAACACTTTGGTATGAGTACTCTTGACACTCCTGAAGAAAACCTGAGTCGATCGATAGGACAGATACATCGGAATCCATGTTAACAGTTTTCCCTGAATACCAAAGCTAGCTAGTTGCACAAGGATCATTTCTCTGCAATATCAAAGGCAGATTGGAGATCAAGAAATACGGTTTGAATGCTTGGTATTGTTGTTAAGTACTCAGCAAAACAATGCGGACTCCTACGTCCTGGGAGAAATCCATACAGTCTGGGGGATAACTTGGCATATATTAGGTACATGATTCTATTCAGAAATATTATCTCAAGTACTTTGCGCTGTAGCATCGGTTGTCTTCTCTGTTGTAAAACCAGCATCTATGGTATCGGTTGTTGTAAAATCTGTAACTGAAGCATCGGTTGTATTATTTGTTGTAAAGCTAGTAACTGTAGGATCAGTTGTATCATCTGTTGCAATAACAATTTCTAAATCAGCTGATAGTCATTAGAATATTATTGTCATTTATATATAGATAATTAAATTGAGGTGTGAACAATTACAGTTGCGGAGCGGAAAGAGGAATAGACATGCACGAACGAGAAGAGACAGAAAAGATAAAAAATGGCTTTCAATCTGCGGTCATACCCAACAAAATGCTTTATTAATGTAGCTTATAATAATTCCACCCTGAATTTGACGTAATGATAAGCTTGTAAAAATGAAATGTAAATGGCAAAGAAAAACTTTTCAGCGCTAGAGAGGTATTTTATGCCTTTCGATTGAAACTTAAGAAATATATACGTTTTGAAGTAATTCGTTTTCCTCTTCAACACGCCCATTTTTCAGTACTAAAGCTGTGTGGGTAAGATCATCGATCGATCTTTTATCGATAGTGATAAATGAAAATGAAGGAGACTTATTACACAATGTTTGCCTTATAAAAAGATCTTGGAATTATTGGATACAGAATGAAAAGATATTACAGCAGTACGAAGGATTACATTGTTCACCTCTTTTGAGGCCTGGCTGCAGAAAAGTACAATTCTAGCAGAGAACTTGTTGGGCCACAGTATCCAGTAATGGATATTAAGGTTTAGACCTAAAGGAAGTGTTAATAATAGCAGTAGCTGACACCAACTGCTGTTATAAAAAAAAAATCCTAAGCAGATTCTAAAAATTCCCAATTTGGAAATCATATTATCCATGAAAAAGTAGATGTAATAACGCTTGATGGTTAGACTCCGTTTTAGTCCTTTAATGCGAATTATATAGACGAAAAGATTTAGAGTTTGATCATTGTTGGCATTTTTTAAAGATGAAATAGTTGCATTCATTCCTATTTTTGCCAGATACAATGCCTTGTGTACTCATTAGTTATTAATCGGTGAACAACTAAAGGGAAAAGTACGTGTTGGTTGATAAGTAATCACCTAGTGTACTGCATAAGTAAAACTCGTTTTCAACTTAAATTTATATTTTCTGCACGAGAAAAAATGTTAAGCATGAGATATCATACTGACATCGTATCATATACAGATATTGAAACAGAACTAGGTTATCGTGTATGGTTATATTTCTATATTTCAGTGAACATATATGCATAAAAATGTAATCTATATTCACACGTACGTGCGAGTTGTTTACTTATTAGAATACTACTCCAGTTTATAAAGAGAACTGATTCAGACACCGAAAGAAACATTAAGATAGCCATTCTTTATGAAGATGTTGTAGAAACAGTTGCTGTAGTATCACCTGTTGTAGTTTCAACAGTTGTAGCGTCAACTGTAGTAGCATCAGCAGTTGTAGCTTCAACAGTTGTGACATCATCTATTGTAGTATCAGCGGTTGTAGCATCAGCAGTTGTGGTTTCGATGGTGGTGGCATCAGCTGTTACAACATCCGTTGTAGTATCAGCGGTGATGGCATCAGTTGTAACATCAATGTTTGTTGCGTCAGCTGTTGTACCATCAACTGTTGTAATGTCAGTTGTCGTAGTTTCAGTTATGGAATCCGTTATTGTAGAATCAGATGTCATTGTGGCAACAGTTATATTCTCTGTTGTAGAACCAGTAACTGTTGCAACGGTTGTATCCTCTGTTGTGAAACCAGTAACTGTAGCATTGGTTGTATCCTCTGTTGTGAAACCAGTAACTGTAGTATCATCTGTTGTAAAACCAGTTACTGTGGCATCATCCTCTGTTGTAAAACCAGTTACTGTGGCATCGGTTGTATCCTCTGTTGTAAAACCAGTTACTGTGGCATCGGTTGTATCCTCTGTTGTAAAACCAGTTACTGTGCTGTATCCTCTGTTGTAAACCAGTTAATCAGTTCATCCTCTGTTGTAAAACCAGTTACTGTGGCATCGGTTGTATCCTCTGTTGTAAAACCAGTTACTGTGGCATCAGTTGTATCGTCTGTTGTAAAACCAGTTACTGTGGCATCAGTTACATCCTCAGTTGTAAAACCAGTTACTGTAGCATCGGTTGTATCCTCTGTTGTAAAACCAGTTACTGTGGCATCTGTTGTATCCTCTGTTGTAAAACCAGTTACTGTGGCATCAGTTGTATCTGTTGTAAAACCAGTTACTGTGGTATCCATCTGTTGTAAAACCAGTTACTGTGGCATCAGTTGTATCCTCTGTTGTAAAACCAGTTACGCATCGGTTGTATCCTCTGTTGTAAAACCAGTTACTGTGGCATCGGTTGTATCCTTTGTTATAAAACCAGTTACTTTTGCATCGGTTGTATCATCTGTTGTAAAACCAGTAACTGTAGCATCGGTTGTATCATCTGTTGTAAAACCAGAAACTGTAGCATCGGTTGTATCATCTGTTGTGAAACCAGTAACTGTAGCATCGGTTGTATCATCTGTTGTGAAACCAGTAACTGTAGCATCGGTTGTATCATCTGTTGTAAAACCAGTAACTGTAGCATCGGTTGTATCCTGTGTTGAAACCAGTAACTGTAGCAGCATCTGTTGTCACTGTAGCATCTCTGTTGTAAAACCAGTAACTGTAGCAGGTTGTATCATCTGTTGTAAAACCAGTAACTGTAGCATCGGTTGTATCATCTGTTGTGAAACCAGTAACTGTAGCATCGGTTGTATCCTCTGTTGTAAAACCAGTAACTGTAGCATCGGTTGTATCCTTTGTGTGAAAACCAGTACTGTAGCATCGTTGTATCTCTGTTGTGAAACCAGTAACTGTAGCATCGGTTGTATCATCTGTTGTAAAACCAGTAACTGTAGCATCGGTTGTATCATCTGTGTAAAAGTACTGTAGCGGTTGTATCATCACCAGTCTGGCAATCCTCTGTTGTAAAACCAGTAACTGTAGCATGTTGTAAAACCAGTAACTGTAGCATCGGTTGTATCATCTGTTGTGAAACCAGTAACTGTAGCATCAGTTGTATCATCTGTTGTAAAACCAGTAACTGTAGCATCGGTTGTATCATCTGTTGTGAAACCAGTAACTGTAGCATCGGTTGTATCCTCTGTTGTGAAACCAGTAATTGTAGCATCGGTTGTATCATCTGTTGTAAAACCAGTAACTGTAGCATCGGTTGTATCCTCTGTTATAAAACCAGTTACTGTGGCATCAGTTACATCCTCTGTTGTAAAACCAGTTACTGTAGCATCGGTTGTATCCTCTGTTGTAAAACCAGTTACTGTGGCATCGGTTGTATCCTCTGTTGTAAAACCAGTTACTGTAGCATGTATCTCTGTTGTAAAACCAGTTACTGTATCGTCAGTTGTAAAACCAACTGTAGCATCCTCTGTTGTAAAACCAGTGTTGTTGTATCCTCTGTTGTAAAACCAGTTACTGTGGCATCAGTTGTATCGTCTGTTGTAAAACCAGTTACTGTGGCATCGGTTGTTGTACTGTGGCATTGTATCTGTTGTAAAACCAGTTACTGTGGCATCGGTTGTATCCTCTGTTGTAAAACCAGTTACTTTGGCATCGGTTGTATCCTCTGTTATAAAACCAGTTACTGTAGCATCGGTTGTATCATCTGTTGTGAAACCAGTAACTGTAGCATCGGTTGTATCATCTGTTGTGAAACCAGTAACTGTAGCATCGGTTGTATCATCTGTTGTGAAACCAGTAACTGTAGCATGGTTGTATCATCTGTTGTAAAACCAGTAACTGTAGCATCGGTTGTATCATCTGTTTGAAACCAGTAACTGTAGCATCGGGTTGTATCATCTGTTGTAAACCAGTAACTGTAGCATCGGTTGTATCACTGTTCAGTAACTGTAGCATCGGTTGCACCAGTAACTGTTGCATCGGTGTATCATCTGTTGTGAACCAGTAACTGTAGCATTGTATCATCTGTTTGTGAAACCAGTAAGCAGTAAAGCATCGGTTGTATCATCTGTTGTAAAACCAGAAACTGTAGCATCGGTTGTATCATCTGTTGTGAAACCAGTAACTGTAGCATCGGTTGTATCATCTGTTGTGAAACCAGTAACTGTAGCATCGTTGTATCATCTGTTGTGAAACCAGTAACTGTAGCATCGGTTGTATCATCTGTTGTAAAACCAGTACTGTAGCATCGGTTGTATCTGTTGTGAAACCAGTAACTGTAGCATCGGTTGTATCTCTGTTGTAAAACCAGGTTCGGTTGTATCATCTGTTGTGAAACCAGTAACTGTAGCATCGGTGTATCCTCTGTTGTGAAACCAGTAACTGTGCATCGGTTGTATCCTCTGTTGTAAACCAGTAACATCCATCTGTTGTAAAACCAGTAATTGTAGCATCGGTTGTATCTCTGTTGTAAAACCAGTACTGTAGCATCGGTTGTATCAATCTGTTGTGAAACCAGTAACTGTGCATCGGTTGTATCATCTGTTGTAAAACCAGTAACTGTAGCATCGTTGTATCATCTGTTGTAAAACCAGTAACTGTAGCATCGGTTGTATCATCTGTTGTAAAACCAGTAACTGTAGCATCGGTTGTATCATCTGTTGTAAAACCAGTAACTGTAGCATCGGTTGTATCATCTGTTGTGTTGTAGCATCGGTTGTATCATCTTGTAAAACCAGTAACTGTAGCATCGGTTGTACTGTTGTAGCATCGGTTGTATCATCTGTTGTAAAACCAGTAACTGTAGCATCGTTGTATCATCTGTTGTAAAACCAGTAACTGTAGCATCGGTTGTCATCTGTTGTGAAACCAGTAACTGTAGCATCGGTTGTATCATCTGTTGTAAAACCAGTAACTGTAGCATCGGTTGTATCATCTGTTGTAAAACCAGTAACTGTAGCATCGGTTGTATCATCTGTTGTAAAACCAGAACTGTAGCATCGGTTGTATCTCTGTTGTAAAACCAGTTACTGTAGCATCGGTTGTATCCTCTGTTGTGAAACCAGTAACTGTAGCATCGGTTGTATCATCTGTTGTAAAACCAGTGTAGCACTGTAGTTAAAACCAGTTAGCAACGGTTGTATCTTCAGTAAAAACTGGTAATGTAGCATCGTGTCTGTCATATTGAAACAGTAACTGTAGCATCGGTTGTATCATCTGTTGTTAAAAACCAGTAACTGTAGCATCGGTTGTATCCTCTGTTGTAAAACCAGTAACTGTAGCATCGGTTGTATCCTCTGTGTGTAAATCGTTGTAGTATCATCTGTTGTAACCATGTAGCATCGGTTGTATCCTCTGTTGTAAAACCAGTTACTGTAGCATCGGTTGTATCCTCTGTTGTGAAACCAGTAACTGTAGCATCGGTTGTATCATCTGTTGTGAAACCAGTAACTGTAGCATCGGTTGTATCCTCTGTTGTAAAACCAGTTACTGTAGCATCGGTTGTATCCTCTGTTGTGAAACCAGTAACTGTAGCATCGTTGTATCATCTGTTGTGAAACCAGTAACTGTAGCATCGGTTGTATCCTCTGTTGTAAAACCAGTTACTGTAGCATCGGTTGTATCCTCTGTTGTGAAACCAGTAACTGTAGCATCGGTTGTATCATCTGTTGTGAAACCAGTAACTGTAGCATCGGTTGTATCCTCTGTTGTAAAACCAGTTACTGTAGCAACGGTTGTATCCTCTGTTGTAAAACCAGTAACTGTAGCATCGGTTGTATCATCTGTTGTAAAACCAGTTACTTGTTGTATCTCTGTTGTAAAACCAGTAACTGTAGCATCGGTTGTATCATCTGTTTTAAACCAGTAACTGTAGCAGTAACTGTAGCATCGGTTGTATCCTCTGTTGTAAAACCAGTAACTGTAGCATCGGTTGTATCATCTGTTGTAAAACCAGTAACTGTAGCATCGGTTGTATCCTCTGTTGTAAAACCAGTTACTGTAGCAACGGTTGTATCCTCTGTTGTGAAACCAGTAACTGTAGCATCGGTTGTATCATCTGTTATGAAACCAGTAACTGTAGCATCGGTTGTATCGTCTGTTGTGAAACCAGTAACTGTAGCATCGGTTGTATCATCTGTTGTAAAACCAGTAACTGTAGCATCGGTTGTATCATCTGTTGTAAACCAGCTGTAGCATCGGTTGTATCATCTGTTGTGAAACAGTAACTTAGCATCGGTTGTATCATCTGTTGTGAAACCAGTAACTGTTAGCATCGTGTAAAAACAGTAACTGTAGCATCGGTTGTATCATCTGTTGTGAAACCAGTAACTGTAGCATCGGCTGTATCATCTGTTGTGAAACCAGTAACTGTAGCATCGGTTGTATCGTCTATTGTGAAACCAGTAACTGTAGCATCGGTTGTATCATCTGTTGTAAACCCAGTAATTGTAGCATCGGTTGTATCCTCTGTTGTAAAACCAGTAACTGTTGCATCGGTTGTATCATCTGTTTTAAACCCAGTAATTGTAGCATCGGTTGTATCCTCTGTTGTAAAACCAGTAACTGTTGCATCGGTTGTATCATCTGTTGTGAAACCAGTAACTGTTGCATCGGTTGTATCATCTGTTGTAAAACCAGTAACTGTAGCATCGGTTGTATCCTCTGCTGTAAAACCAGTAACTGTAGCATCGGTTGTATCATCTGTTGTGAAACCAGTAACTGTAGCATCGGTTGTATCATTTGTTGTAAAACCAGTAACTGTAGCATCGGTTGTATCATTTGTTGTAAAACCAGTAACTGTAGCATCGGTTGTATCCTCGACCAGTAATTGTAGCATCGGTTGTAGCATCTGTTGTAAAACCAGTAACTGTAGCATCGGTTGTAGCATCTGTTGTAAACCCAGTAATTGTAGCATCGGTTGTATCCTCTGTTGTAAAACCAGTAACTGTTGCATCGGTTGTATCCTCTTTTGTAAAATCTGTAACTGAAGCATCGGTTGTATTATCTGTTGGAAAACTTGTAACTGTAGGGTCAGTTGTATCATCTGTTGTAATAACAATTACTAAACCAGCTGATAGTCATTAGAATAATATTGTCATTTATATGTGATGTGAACAATTACAGTTGCGGAGTGGAAAGAGGAATAGACATGCACGAACGAGAAGAGACAGAAAAGATAAAAAATGGCTTTCAATCTGCGGTCATACCCAACAAAATGCTTTATTAATGTAGCTTATAATAATTCCACCCTGAATTTGACGTAATGATTAGCCTGTAAAAATCATGCGTAAATGACAAAGAAAAACTTTTCAGCGCTAGAGAGGTATTTTATGCCTTTCGATTGAAACTTAAGAAATATATACGTTTTGAAGTAATTCGTTTTCCTCTTCAACACGCCCATTTTTCAGTACTAAAGCTGTGTGGGTAAGATCATCGATCGATCTTTTATCGATAGTGTGAAAAAGGAGAAATTACACAATGTTGTTAAAAAGAACTGTTAGATAATCGACAGTGTAGCATAGGTTTCTATTCCTGTTGTAAAACCAGAACTTGTCAGCATGGTTGTATCCTCTGTTGTGAAACCAGTAATGTGGCATCGGTTGTACATCGTTGTAAAAACCAGTCATTGTGACATCTATCCTCTGTTGTAGCAGTGTGGCATCAGCACCCAGTTACTGTCATCGGTTGTATCATCTGTTATAAACCAGTTACTGTGGGTTGTATCCTCTGTTATAAAACCAGTTACTGTGGCATCAGTTGTATCATCTGTTATAAAACCAGTTACCGTGGCATCAGTTGTATCCTCTGTTATAAAACCAGTTACTGTGGCATCGGTTGTATCATCTGTTATAAAACCAGTTACTGTGGCATCAGTTGTATCCTCTGTTATAAAACCAGGTGGCATCGGTTGTATCCTCTGTTATAAACCAGTAACTGTAGCATCGTTGTAGTAAACCAGTTACTGTGGCATCGGTTGTATCCTCTGTTATAAAACCAGTAACTGTGGCATCGGTTGTATCCTCTGTTATAAAACCAGTTACTGTGGCATCGGTTGTATCCTCTGTTATAAAACCAGTTACTGTGTTGTATCCTCTGTTTATAAAACCAGTAATCTGTGTTATAAAACCAGTTAGCATCGGTTGTATCCTCTGTTATAAACCAGTTACTTGCATCGGTTGTATCCTCTGTTATAAAACCAGTTACTGTGGCATCGGTTGTATCATCTGTTATAAAACCAGTTACTGTGGCATCATCTGCAAGTTGTATCCTCTGTTATAAAACCAGTTACTGTGGCATCGTTGTATCCTCTTCCTGTTGTATCCTCTGTTATAAAACCAGTAACTGTGGCATCGTTGTATCCTCTGTTATAAAACCAGTTAACTGTGGCATCGGTTGTATCCTCTGTAAAACCAGTTACTGTGGCATCGGTTGTATCCTCTGCAGTAACCATCGGTTGTATCCTCTGTTATAAAACCAGTAACTGTGGCATCAGTTGTATCCTCTGTTATAAAACCAGTTACTGTGGCATCAGTTGTATCCTCTGTTATAAAACCAGTTACTGTGGCATCGGTTGTATCCTCTGTTATAAAACCAGTTAACTGTGGCATGGTTGTATCCTCTGTTATAAAACCAGTAACTGTTGCATTGTATCCTCTGTTATAAAACCAGTAACTGTGGCATTTGTATCCTCTGTATAAAACCAGTTACTGTGGCATCGGTTGTATCCTCTGTTATAAAACCAGTAACTGTGGCATCGGTTGTATCCTCTGTTATAAAACCAGTTACTGTGGCATCGGTTGTATCCTCTGTTATAAAACCAGTTACTGGGGCATCAGTTGTATCCTCTGTTATAAAACCAGTTACTGTGGCATCAGTTGTATCCTCTGTTATGTATCTCCTCTGTTATAAAACCAGGTACTGTATAATAGGTTATATCCTCTGTTATACTGTGTCATCTGTATCCTCTGTTATAAAACCAGTTACTGTGTCATCGGTTGCATCCTCTGTTATAAAACCAGGTACTGTATAATAGGTTATATCCTCTGTTTATAAAACCAGGTACTGTGTCATCGGTTGTATCCTCTGTTATAAAACCAGGTACTGTGTCATCGGTTGCATCCTCTGTTATAAAACCAGGTACTGTATAATAGGTTATATCCTCTGTTATAAAACCAGGTACTGTGTCATCGGTTGTATCCTCTGTTATAAAACCAGGTACTGTATAATAGGTTATATCCTCTGTTATAAAACCAGGTACTGTGTAATAGGGAATATCCCCTGTTATAAAATCATTTACTGTGGCATCGGTTGTATCCTCTGTTATAAAACCAGAAACATAATCTGTTGGAAAATCAATAATTGTAGGATGCATCGTAGCATCGGGTGCATCTGTTATTGTCACAATTATTGTAGCATCTGGTGTAGAATCGGCCAACGGTATGTCGTTTGTGATGGTAGGAAAAGTTGCAGGAAGTGGAGCTGTATGAACAGTCGTAGGAACAGAAACTGCATCAGTAGCAGGAACTGTTAGGACAGTTGTGTCAGCAGCAGCAGGACCATCTGTAGCATCAGATTCATCGGGTGCAGCAGTGTTCTCTGAGGAAAATCAGAAAAAAAAAATCAATTTGCAACTCACTCACTCACTCTCTCTCTCTCTCTCTCTCTCTCTCTCTCTCTCTCTCTCTCTCTCTCTCTCTCTCTCTCTCTCTCTCTCTCTCTCTCTCTCTCTCTCGCTCTCTCTCGCTCCCCCCCCCACCACCATCACCCCAAGTTCGGATTTTACCTTGTGCAATATTTTATTTATTTATTTATTTATTTTAACTTAGCTTAGCTTGAAGTGTTTTATTTGGTTGCTCTTTTAATTATGCATCATTTATTTCCAGCTCAATTCTCGACAGTCGGCATTCCCCATTGGTGTAGGCATCTTCTGTACGCATCAAAAAAGTCAAAACCGTATTCAAGTTTAATTCAAATCCACAGTACTTGCACCGAAGGGCCAAGACACACCTGCCAGACGAACGAACCAGTATGATTTGCTGTTATATGAAACAGTTGGTATTTGTGTACAAATAATTAGCATTCACCCATTATAATTTTCACACACGATAATATGAAAAGAAGACGTTTGCTATAGTAAGAGAAGAAATAAAAATATCGGATTATAAGGTAACATTATATCATGAAGACATATCTGTTACTACAAATAATACATATATGGGGCTTCAAATAACCTTTTAATTTTATAAGCAATTTAACTGACAAGTTGACAGAGAAGCATAAATATTCCATTCATTCTTTTTCTTTAACAGCTCTTCCTCACTTTTTCGGGATATTGCATTACTAATTACAAATTTCCTCACAGTCTTGCAATTCACTTTGGTTTAAAGGATCAGAAAGATTATACTTTGAATTTTAAACCTGAAAGTGAAGCTATTAAAAGCTTTATTTTTT
Organism: Penaeus vannamei; assembly: GCF_003789085.1. Taxonomy (NCBI): domain Eukaryota; kingdom Metazoa; phylum Arthropoda; class Malacostraca; order Decapoda; family Penaeidae; genus Penaeus; species Penaeus vannamei. Next base: position 193,912 of record NW_020868640.1, on the reverse strand, counting down.
AATTAAATTATTGCATAAGGTGGGAATGTTTTCCGAATGAATAATGTTTGTTTTTTCTGCGGGATTTTATTTTAATTGTCCTTTTTACTGATAAGGGTTATATCTGTAGTTTGAATATCCCACAGGTTATCAGAATGCATATTGATGAATTTTCACATACACCTCTGACATGAATATGCCAAAATCTGTTTCGTTGTTAATAAAGGTGTCATCTGTACACGACTTAAAAATTAATTCCATATTCAAGTTAAATCAGATCTCTAGTGCGCAGAATGCAGGATTAACTTCTCAAAATTTAAACCTGCACATGTGGAACGAGCTACTTAATCTTACCAATTATGTATTGATACGTAATGACATTAACTTCATAGAAAAGATGCAGTTGAGTTGCCATTAATTTTTGCTCCAGGTAATAAGGAAACAAGTTCTGATATATTCATGTTTGTTGAAAGTCATCAAAATGTATTCTAATAAGTTGTGGGATATTCAAACTGCGGATATAAAGGAAAGACAACCTTAATTCCAGGTTAGGAAAACCTTCCCATCTTATGCAATACTTTACTAGAAAAAAAAAAAGGCTTTCAAATTCAAAGTACAAACTTCGTGATTCTTTAAACGATAGTGACCTGCAAAACCCCATGGTAATCATGATCCTCACTGACAACAGCCTGATAGAAGCTACCCTACCCCAGCTCCTCGATCATACACGAGGAAGAGCTGTCAGAGAAAACCCAAATATAAATGATATGAATATTTCTTGTTTACTTGTCATCTATAGTTACATTTCCTATAATTTATAAAGGTTATTTAAAGTCAGTTATATTTCATTTGCACTGACACATTCGATTATTTACATATAATGCTACCGACAGGGGGGCCTTGCTGCATCAACCCTTCATTTCCACCTACGAGGACTCCTCATAGCAAGCTACCAGGCAAGGACTCGGCCCATCTCGAGCTCCTCCCGACAGGCTTAGTCGATTTACACAAACCACGACTTCCTAGGTCGTCCCACAGGCCCCTTTTGCTTCATTGCTAAATGCCTCTGGAGCCACCACTAAGGTTTCCAAAGACTCAGAGTTGCTCCACAAGAGTTTTGAAGAGTAGCTCTGCCCAGTATCCAGTCCATGCAAGTGTTGAAAAGTGTTGGTGCAAGGACTCAGCCTTGCCTCACTCCTGAGCTGACAGGAAAGAATTTCGATAGCCGGGGGAGGGGGGGAGACTATCGAGATTCTTTGCTATCACTTTACAACACTTTCAGTTCTAGTATATAGGCTTGCTATTAGTCCAATAATCCTTGTTGGAATTCTTCTCAATCTCAGGATCTCCTAGAGTGATTCCCAAAGCACTATATCAAACCCCTTCTTGAAGTCAATGTAGACTGCAAGTAGCCTATGCCTGAACTCACGGCGGCGCTCTACAATGCTTCAAAGCTCCAGGATACAGTCTACTGTGGACTTAACAGGAGTGAATGCAGATTGCTTTGGCCTCTGGTGCTTCAGCAGGTGCTCTTTTAAACGTCTTAGAAGGATGTGGGTGAGAACCTTCCCTGGTATACTGAGCAGTGTGATACCTCGGTGATTGCTGCAGTCCCATCGATCCCCCTTCCCCTTCCAGAGAGGGAAAATGACACCCCTGAACGGTACCGGACTGCCAGATGGCAGCCAGGACAGAATACAAACCCCACACCATAGGTTCACCACCAGCCTTTAACAGTTCAGTTGTGATGCTGCAGATAGCTGCTGCTTTACCACTCAGCTTCAGGTAAGGAGGATGGATCCTCACTGATGAGTGGGTCTGGCAACAGAATCTCGGCACAAACCGCATCCAAGTTAACTGTTGGTGGATCAACCTGGTACAACTGCTCAAAATACTCAACCTATTGCTCCCGCACTGCAACAGGATCTGAGACAATCTGGCCAATTGCTGAGAAAATTGCAGTTCAACTTTCTCAGGGCTGGGTATGTAGGAAGGATGTCATTTACTAGGAAATGCCCTTCGACCTCCTCTATAAGACTTCTATGAAGCCATTCCTTGTCCATTCTTAACAGTTCTGCACACCTGAAAACGGTACAAATCCCAGTCCCCTGTCAGACAAGCATCTGTGACTTCCAGTGTCTCCTGCGAGATAAAATTCTGTATGGCTCTTGGGTGTTCACCAATCGATTCTTGAGCTCACCAAGTGTTTCGAACTCAATGTCCCAAAGTACAGGGTCTGTCAGATTGTCGAGCATTGTGAAACGACTAGAAATTGCCTTAGCAAACCTCTAGGCACACTCCACCTCCATCAGCCTGTCCAGATGAAACACCCTAGGGTCGTCATAGGATCGCTGGGGAGTTTTGAATTGGACCCGGAGAGTAGCCACAACTAATCTATGGTCAGTGCCACAGCATTCAGCACTCCTATACACCCTGCAGTTCTGGTGGATCCTCCGAGTGTTAACGAGCATGTGGTTGATCTCCTTGGCTGCATTACCTGCATTGTTGTACCACGTCCAACGATGTGGGTATGAATGTTGGTACCAGGAGCCAGAAATCCTCAATTTCTGGGACCTTGCAAAGGCCCGGAAAAGGAGTCTATTTCCGCTACTGTCATCAGCTTCTGAGCCATGGGGACTGACAGACATCTCATAGCCAGCTCGATAACAACCAGATACCACATTGAAGTCACCCAGAACAATACGAATATCTCACAGTGGACAACTGTCCAACATAGATGCAAGTTTGACATAGAACATCTCTTTCACATCGAGTTTACAAACATTGGTAGGAGCATACACAGCAATAAGACAGGAAGCCAAATGTTAGCTTCACTCTTAGTACTATTATACTTTCATCAACTGGTGTAACCTCTACTACAGAGGGCTGGAGTCTGCTGAAGATGGTGACCATCGCTTTGGCCTGACCAGGAGTAAGTGTAGCCATCTAAACTAATTGTGCTACTTCCAGGTCTTCTCACCTCCAAGAGAGCAGCCACCTCAACTCTCAGCCTCCCCAGTTCTCTCGACAGTAGTGGCAACTGATCATCCTGATACTAAGAACAGACGTTCCAAGCCCCCACCCTGACTTCCCGCCCGAAGTTTAGCCTCCAGCAGTCACTCCGGGCTGACGCCACCTCCGCCACCCACGCCAACACTGCCCCATATAAAGGGGGGCGGCAGGCTTTGGGACCCAACATCCATCTGGGGGGTTCCCTTGGGCTTTGTCCCACAAGATTTACTCTAGGTTGGCAGCTGCCAGAATGCAGGTGGGATGAGTTGCTCCAGTTCCCATCTTGCCCCCCCAGCAGTTTCACTTGCTGGACAGGAGGGGCATGTCCCAACATCCATCTGGGGGGTTCCCTTGAGCTTTGTCCCACAAGATTTACTCTAGGTTGGCAGCTGCCAGAATGCAAGTGGGATGAGTTGCTCCAGTTTCCATCTTGCCCCCCAGCAGTTTCACTTGCTGGACAGGAGGGGCATGTCCCTTCCCCCTAGCATTTCCTTTTATACCAAACATTGCCAAAGGGAATTTATCTGGGGGGAGGAGGACTGACAAGGTTCACCTCCCCCGAACCTCCCATCAGCCCCAGGGAGCTTAGGGGCAGGAGTTGGTACCTCTGTGTCTGCTGCTCCAAGATCCCCTACAGTTTAGCCTGGGACCGCAAGGTGCCCAGTTTCCCATGGGTGGCCATGAGGAGGCTCTGCAGAATTCTCGATGATGGAGGGGCTATAAACTGGCAGGGGAGGCTTATGTACAGCTGCTCCCTTTTTCACACTAGGCTAGCCAGCGGTGGTAGCTGTAAGCGAGAAGACATGCAAGCACTTAACACTTCTTAGGGTACCACACCATTGCTTCACATCACCTTGAGCATGAAGCACCCACCCAAACTTATTGCAAATTATATGAACGCGATGTTAGTTGTGATACAAGTAATAGAGTTGCAAAATTTAATTGAAGTATTATGGTATTAACTTTATTGACGCATACAGAAGACTTAAGAATAAAAGTTAAGGGCACCGCAACCCTCATCTTTGCTATGTGGTGGGAGCTGTTCATATAGAACATAATAAACTACTTATTTTTTGAGATGGTACGATATTCTGTTAAAAGCAAATTAATAAATAAGTGAATAGACAAGTGTAGCGAAGGCATTACCACCTGCTAAGAATTACATTTATATGGCAGCTGATCTACGGCTACCATCATTACATCTTTTTTTTTTTTACATGATAGTCATCAGTTATTCAAAACATGTCAACGGATACATCAGAATAATGGGTCTTCATTCATTCATTTCTTACCTTCTGTAATAAGCTCCTCCAGGGAAATTGTAGTAGCACCATACTGCAGCAACAGTTTATTCACAGTAGCAATACTATTTCGAATTTCCTGTCGTTCAGTGTATACCCAGGATTTTGCTTTATCTACACTGGTTGCCATTTCACTTGCAGAGGATTTTATACTTTCACTTATGCTATCTGTATCGCCGGATGATATTATAGTGTCAGTGCTTTCTTTGAACTCATCAATAGCATCTTTTTGTACATCTATTTCACTAGCAGATCCATCCTCTATAATATCATCAAGACTATCTAGTAAAGTCTTGAAGTTAGATAGAAGAGTCTTCAATTCAGAATTTACGCTAGCTGTCGTTTCAGCAGCATCAGTCGTTGTAGTGACTGCTTGTTTTGCGGCATCTGTTGTTGCAGCTGCACCATCTCCTTTAGTATCGGCATCTGTTGTTGCAGCTGTACCATCTCCTTTAGTATCGGCATCTGTTGTTGCAGCTGTACCATCTCCTTTAGTATCGGCATCTGTTGTTGCAGCTGTACCATCTCCTTTAGTATCGGCATCTGTTGTTGCAGCTGTACCATCTCCTTTAGTATCGGCATCTGTTGTTGCAGCTGTACCATCTCCTTTAGTATCGGCATTTGTTACAGTGACTTGTATAGCTCCAGTAATTGCTTCAGTGTCTGCTTTGTTTGTAGCATCTGCTACCGTTGCAGTGTCTGTTGTGATAATATCCTCTTCTGCTGTACTATCTCTTACAGCCGAAGTACCTGGTAAGTTTGTAGTGTCTAGAGAAACCGTTTTGTCTGCTGCCGTCGTGTCTGTACTGCCTGTATCTTCCAGGGTTACAGTGTCTGTTCTAGTATCTCCTTTGGTTGTAGAGTCTATTATGATTGTAGGTATGGTTATAGTTTCTGCACTAGTTGTAGTGTCTCTTTTGGCTGTGACAATTGGGATGGTTATGGTTTCTCCTCTGGTTACTGTAGTGCCTACTTTGTTTGTAGCGTCTGTTGTGAGTGTTGTGTCTGTTGTGATTACCGTGTCTGCTATGGTTGTAGTGTCAAATGTAAGTGTAGCGCCTGCTATAGTTGTAGTATCTGCCCTGGCCGTGGTGTCTCCTGTAACTGTAGTGCCTGCTACATCTGTAGAACCAATTACAATTGTAATGTCTGCTACAGTTGTAGTGCCAGCTACAGTTGTACTATCAGCTATAGTTGTGGTGTCTGCTACAGTTGTGGTGTCTGCTACAGTTGTGGTGTCTGCTACAGTTGTGGTGTCTGCTACAGTTGTGGTGTCTGCTACAGTTGTTGTCTACAGTTGCAGTTGTTCTGCTACAGTTGTAGTGTCTGCTACAGTTGTGTCAGCTAGTTGTGGTGTCTGTTACAGCTGTAGTGTCTGCTACAGTTGTGGTGTCTGCTACAGTTGTGGTGTCTGCTACAGTTGTGGTGTCTGCTACAGTTGTGGTGTCTGCTTCTGTTGCAGCGCCAGCACCTGCCTCTCGCTTTCGTCTTCTCCTTCTGCTGCCGGAAACACTATTCAGAGAATCCTTTGCATCGTCAAGTGAATCGTCGAGATTATCCAGAGATTCATCCTTGGTGGTCAGATACAAAAGCCGACTTTGTAATGCCGAAACTGTGTCCTGAGTAGTTGTGGGAACTGCTGTTGTAGTCGGGGCTTGAGTAGTAGTGGTTGGAGCTGCTGTTGTAGTTGGGGCTGGTGTGGTGGTAGGAGCTGCTGTAGTAGTGGGAGCTGGAGTTGTAGTAGGAGATGCTGTAGTTGTGGTTGGAGCTGCTGTTGTAGTTGGGGCTGGAGTGGTGGTAGGAGCTACTGTAGTAGTGGGGGCTGGAGTTGTAGTGGCAGCTGGAGTAGTTGTGGTTGGAGCTGCTGTAGTAGTGGGGGCTGGAGTTGTAGTGGGAGCTGGAGTAGTTGTAGTGGGAGCTGGAGTAGTTGTGGTTGGAGCTGCTGTAGTAGTGGGGGCTGGAGTGGTGGTAGGAGCTGCTGTAGTAGTGGGGGCTGGAGTTGTGGTAGGAGCTGGAGTAGTTGTGGTTGGAGCTGCTGTAGTAGTGGGGGCAGGAGTAGTCGTTGTAGGAGCTGGAGTAGTAGTGGTGGGAATCGCTATAGTAGTGGAGGCAGTTGTGGTAGGAGCTGGGGTAGTAGTGGTTGGAACTACTGTAGTAGTTGAGGATGTTGTTGTTGGAGCTGGAGTTGTGGTAGGAGCTGGAGTAGTTGTGGTTGGAGCTGCAGTAGTAGTTGGGGATGGAGTGGTGGTGGGAGCTAGAGGGGTTGAAATAATAGGTTTGGCAGATGTTTGTTGGTGGTGTTGTTTGTTGTCCAAAGGTGTGTTGTTGTTGTCCAGGTGGTGTTGTTTGTTGTCCAGGTGGTGTTGTTTGTTGTCCAGGGGTGTTGTTTGTCCAGGCGTGTTGTTTGTTCTCAGGCGGTGTTTGTTGTCCAGGTGGAGTTGTTTGTTGTCCAGGTGGTGTTGTTTGTTGTCCAGGGGGTGTTGTTTGTTCTCCAGGTGGCGTTGTTTGTTGTCCAGGTGGAGTTGTTTGTTGTCCAGGTGGAGTTGTTTGTTGTCCAGTGTTGTTTGTTGTCCAGGTGGGTTGTTTGTTGTCCAGGTTTGTTGTTCTCCAGCGGTGTTGTTTGTTGTGTGTTGTTGTTGTCCAGGCGGTGTTGTTTGTTGTTGTGTTGTTTGTTTCCAGGCTCCAGTCCAGGCTGTTTGTTTGTTGTTGTTCTGTGTTGTTTGTTGTCCAGGCGGTGTTGTTTGTTGTCCAGGCGGTGTTGTTTGTTGTCCAGGCGGTGTTGTTTGTTCTCCAGGCGGTGTTGTTTGTTCTCCAGGCGGTGTTGTTTGTTCTCCAGGCGGTGTCGTTTGCGGGCCTGTTACAGTAGTTTCTGGTTTATCCGTAGTTGTTGGCTGTTTTTCTTTGGAAAAGAAGAGAAAATATATTAAGATCTATCTGCGTATATATAAACAAAGGTTCTAATTCTTATCTAGATTATCATGTGAATGATGAAATTGCAAAGGATAACGACAAATAGATTTACTGAAACAAAATGTATTACAGCAGTAGAGCTAGAAAATCCTTACTTATTATACAGCAGACTTTGGGTTCTTTGCATGGTTTCGGGACTGTGACAATTTTACCGGAGCATTTCTCTTCTTTGCGACATTTACCGCCTCGTTCCTTACATGTGCGGACTGAGCAACACACTTTATCACTCTTACATTTCTTGCCAGGATTCAAGACCTTCCCTGTACATTTCGAGGCCTGTTTGCACTTTCCACCGAGTGATTTACAGTTTTTGACCTTTTCACAACAGATCTTGTTATCCTTGCATTCTTTGGTAGGCTTGAGCACTTTTTCGGTGCATTTAGATTCGATGCGGCATTTTCCGCCCAATTCTTTACATGTAGATTCCTTTTTGCAGCACACTTTACCACCTTTGCATTTTTTGGCAGGTTTTAGCGTCTTCCCTTTGCATTTTGATTCCTCGCGACATTTTCCACCTTTCCCTTGACAAGTTGACATGCAGCAAAGTTTGCCTTCTTTGCAGCCTTTAATGTCTTTAACAACTCCATTGCATTTGTTTCGACATTTGTAGCCCTTTTCTCGACATTTGTTCGATTTTTTGCAACATATCTTATCGTTGTTCTTGCAGACCGCATCGGAAATTACATTACTGCATTTTTTTGTGGATTTTATACATTTCCCCCCACTTGCCTTGCATTTTTTTTCTACGTTTTGCTTTGGTTCTATGTTTCTTTTGCAACATTTCTTCCTGCCATTACAGCTTCCTCCCTTTACTTTGCCAGCAGAACATTTTCTTTTGCATATACCGCCCAGGTTTTGGCATGTCTCCATAAGCCTTTGTTCCATTTCATCTGTAGCTATCTTTATGCCACTCCCATCTTTTTCCCCATTATTTTTTTTTCGATCAGCTTTTCCTTGCCCCTGTTTCTGTTTTCTCTTTTTTCGATCGGTTTGTTTTGGGTTTCCATTTTGTTTGCTCTTTTTTCCATCGGTTTGTTTTGGGTGTCTATTCTGTTTGCTCTTT
>NW_020868640.1:163087-170587 GCF_003789085.1 Penaeus vannamei | reverse complement strand
AACTGTATCGGGAAGTGTTGTTTGAGTGTGGTGTCCAAATACTCTTCGTATACAGATTACATTATAGGTTTAGTAATAATGTCGCTCGTGTGTATAGACAATTCTTTAGTGATGTAATATTTATTGCTAGGTTATAGTGCTTATAATCTGTACATCACTGTTTTATATGACAGTGATAGTATATATATAAGCACGTCATATATGATTTACTTATACATTTATTATTAGTATACACTCGTATTGTTTCGTATGACTCAGATAATCATAAATAGAAATATAATAAATACTCATTTTCCATATATGATATAGTTATATTAGCCTGATACTATTAATGGTGTGTAGCTTCCGAGAAGCAGATGATAAATCTCAACCATAATTATGTAATGTTATTTTCGTTGTATTAAGCTATGCCTTAATACATAGTTGTTTACAGAAGTATATGAGGTAACGTATTTATAGTGTGTTTCACAGATAAATCTAATTGACAATATAATTACAAATTATGTATAATTATTTATGATTCTAAATAAGTAGAGAAATGTACTGCCGGTTATATACACTACTCAATAGGTGTTTGTCCATATTCGTATAGTATACAATTACACAAATAAGTCCATACATTGTAAAAAAATATTTATATATATTCTTACTTACTCTCTCATAAAGCCATACAGGTAACTAACTAATATAACTACGAATAAGTTTTATGCCATATTCTAATCATTATGTTGTGATAGTAGGTAAGTGTCGTGATATGATGTTTTGTGTGCTTACTTCGTTTCTAAAATAGTGTGTTATTTATACTTATTGGTTATTTCTATTAGTGTCGACTGAGATATGTGCGTTGGTGTGCTGGTTTGCTCATAGTTCTTACATATAACTACCTTAAAGTATTCTTTAACTAGCTCCCCATTCATCTAGACAACCATCGTATTATCGTTATGGTTGCGCAGTATGGTATAGTATTAGTAAAGAGTTTAGAAATCTCTTACGATGTGCATACGTGTTGTGTGTATATGTATACTGAAATATATAATTCCGCCAAAACTTCATGCTATATCAATGTGTATATTTATATATGTAATATATATATTAAATATATCTCATCAATAAACTCACTAATCACTCCATACACTAAACCTACTACTAATAGCTAGATGTGCAACAGATGATGATGGGCGTGTTGCTGATAGTTTGTGTGTGTGAGTGTGTGATGTGATAGTATGTGTTATGATGTGATGTTGATGTTAAGTGTAGTGTGTTGTAGTGAGTTGTTGTTGTGTGTAGTATAGTGATGTGTGTTTACATATATAATATAAATATTATAATATATATATATATATATATATAGTATATTTTATATATTATATTAATATATATATAATATATATATATATAACTTAATAATATATATATAATATATGTGTGTTGATGTGTATGTGTGTGTGTGTGGGTGTGTATAGTGCATGTGTTTGTGTGTAGATGTGTGTGTGTGTTTTATTGATGTGGTGTACATCCAATGATTTAAATATGGTAATGTATTTTCGATTATATATGTTAAATATTTATATTATTGTAGATATGCTGTAATATATATATATTAATAGTGATTAATTATTATATATAGTATATTATATTATTTATATAGTATATCAATATAGTATACAACATACTAATAATATAAAATTGATAATATATTTATATTAGTATATATTATATATATATATATACTAATTATATTAAATAACTATAATATATTATATTATAGTTAATAGTGAGTTATATAATATATATTATATGTTTTGTTTTTTTTGTTATTTTTTTTTATTTTTCTTTTATTTTTTTATTTCTTCTATCTCATTTATTTATTCATTCTAAGAATATATTATATAAATCTTATTATTTTTCAAAAATACTAATTGGTATTAATTGATATATAAGAATATTACTGTCTATATTATAATATAGGTCACTACGTAAATACACTAATAATAAAATATTAAATAACATTTACATAAGTAAGATACTGTTTTGTGGTTGCTGATGAGTTGTGTGTGTGTTGAGTTGTGTGGTCTGTGAGTGTGTGTATATAATATGATTATATTGTATAAAGATAACGGCTCTGCTGTACGTCTAAACTTATAAAAATTAGATAGTATAAAAATCCTTTGCATAAAGGTACAGTAAGTATAAATATATAAAATATATATAAATATAAAACAATAATGATATAAGCTTCTCAAATATACATAATAATATAAGATAACGTGTATGGATTAGTATACAGTAAAATATATTCACTCTATATAAACAATATATAAATGAAAAATAGTCTATTGCTAGATTATATATTTTTTATAAACAAACAAAACTTTACATAGATGACGCACATAGTGATAGAGGACAACTATTTCCGTGTACTGATATAGTTAATTAATACCTACATGTATATAATGTCAAGAACTAAACATTATATCATCTCCATATAATATAACGTGTGTGTCGTGTTTGTGTGTGTGTTGTGGTGGATATATAACCTTATTCACTCGATGCTGTGTGAGCTCGGCGAGCATACAGTGGGTGGTGAATGTGGTGATACGCACTACGCCCCGTCATTATAGCAAAAGAGTAATACTAAGATGTAGACTTCATACTAGCTGATATAAGGTAACGATTTTGCCCCTTCATGCCTTGCAGTAACCTTGAATACGATTATGTTTAAAAGATACTCAAAGTGTATAACTCTTTTCGAGTCAAGCCTATAATATATAGTATATTATTAGGTACGGTCCATACTATGTGGTTGTAGTCGATAGTTGTGTTTGAGTATGTCCTGGGTGATGGGAGCAGCCGGGTCTGCTGGCGGGTGAAGTAGGGATTACAGAGGACGCATGTGCGAAATTGCTTCATGGGACGGGCATGTGTCGATGAGTGTGAGAACTAAAAGGGACAGAGAGAGATTGAGAGAGGAAGGGGCTCAAAACTTAGAGTAGCCGAGAGAGAAATCGGGGGGGGGGGGAAAAAGCGGTTTTTGGGGGGTGCATGGGGGGAAACAAAAGTGTTTTTTTTAGTGGTATGAACTATTGAGGGAGGAGGGGGAAAATAAAGAAAACATGGCGTTATGTAAGCTGCGAGTGAAAGAGTGTGAAAAAGGAGATAGAGACAAGACGAGAAAATCTCTGCTACTTCATATTTGTGTAAAAGGCATTTACTACTGCTAAAAAAAACGATGTGGCCGAGTGCCCTTTTCATTTGATGAGGGCGCATCTAATGATTGACTCGAAAACAACAAATCGTCCTTTTTCTTATTTTAACCAAAAAGGGGGGGTTTTTTTTCCAAACGGGTGGTATCTCTCAAGGCCCAGCAGTGGATGCCAGGAATGAATGCTAGATGGGCAACAACTTGCAACTTGCGTATGTTCTTCGTTTTCGGTATTTCTTTTTTCCCCATCCATCTGCTCTTTTGCCTTTATGTTATAATTCGTATTTCATGCTCGATGTTGTCTGTCAGCTGAGCGTGTTTTCTTGTCCGTAGCTACTCGATCGTGCTTCAGTGTTACTAATCGCTTGTGCAGGCTCGTACGGGTGGCCTATGGTATGATACATGACTGTTGTGATCTGGTGGTTCTCTGTTCGTGTGGGGTACCAGTCCAGTTTCTTTACCTACCCGACTAAGCTTTCCATTGTACAGCATCTAGATAGCGTATTGATTATCATAAAGTAAACAAAACTTCGAACATGTTGATTATATGAGTATACTATATACCTAGATTATATATAATATATATATATACTACTCAGCTGAAGTTAGTTTTTCTCAGACTTCAGTTTCTCAGGATTATCTTTATCTCATTTTTGCTTCCCACTTCATTGCTTTCTTCTCTCGGATCCTCCGTCATCCTTTTTCTTATCGCTACCTTCCCTAGGTTAACCTCGAACTCGGCTACTCACCAGACTGTTCTTTTCATTTATAATGAATAAAGTGAAATGAGCCATCTAAGTACATCATTCTATCTTGTTTCCTTGTATGACCTATCAGTACACACATACTTAACGAAACTCATTCTCAAATGGACTATTAAATATTACTTTTTTCACAAACTGTACTGAGCTAATTATCGAAACATAAAGAAAACGCTCCTATCTACTATCATTCATCTCTTTACCAATATATATCCTAACTTATTCACGGACAAAATGCATTCGCATCATACTCGCACCCCCACCACTAGTTCAAAATCAACCACCACACCACAACACTACTGCTACCTTCCCTCAGCACCTCTACACTCACACCTTATCTAACTGTGCTCTTTTTTCAATCTTTTATCTGATAAGTCACCACTTCAGTTTATCTTTAATCCACGTCTCACCTACCTTTCTTCCTGTTACCATAATTAATAAATACAGTATAAACTAACAACCCCGCGCACTGTCTTCTTACGCAAACTCTTGCATCTTTCATTCCTTTTATATATATCCATGATCACCGATTATAATTTATATGTCCCTATACTCACTGAGTAGCGATTATATATCTGTAGATTTGCTGTTCACGCATANGTGGAGAGAGAGAAATCGGAGAGAGAGAGAGAGAGAGAGAGAGTGTGTGCGAGGAGGGAGAGAGAGAGGAGAAGAAGAGAGAGAGAGAGAGGAAACAAAGAAAGAAGAAAGAAAAGAGAAAAAGCTCAATTCAAAGAACAAGTCGTCAGAGCCACGCCTAGCAAGCCTCTCCGGGATCCCCGCCCACGCACGGCCCACACGCCCAGCCGCTCATCAGGGCGAATTGAACGGCAACCGGCGGGATCGAGGGGGGTCGGTGAGTGGGAGTGTGGAAAAGATGCGAAAGGAAGAATATGCGGGAATAGGATAAGGAGAGAGTAAGCGTAAAAGGATATTGGATGCGGGGATAAGAGCGGAGAAGAGAGAGAGGTGGGTATTTAAGGATAGAGAGAAGTAAATGCAAAGTGGTTTAGAATGTCGGGATAAGGGGGAGGGAGGGAGGAGAGAGAGAGAGAGAGAGAGAGGGAGGGAGGGAGGGGGGAGAGAAAGAGAGAGAGAAAAAAAAATATTTATTTCCTTGTTGGAGAATAAACCTAAAAGGGATTTGGATACTAAGGATAGAGAAGGGAGGAAAGGTATACGTAAAGGATAGAGAGAGATATTAAATGTCAGAGGATATCGATACAAGGACAGAGAAGAGAGGATAGAATGGGATAGAAGCTTTCCCAGGGACCTGACAGGGGGCGCTACGTATGTCCCTTTTCTCGCCAGCTCGGCCGCAGAAAATCGCATAAATCGATTTTTTTTATGATTTTAAAAATATTTATTTAATTTTATGATTTATAAAACTTCAGTGACACAAAAACTTTTTTGTAACTTCATTTGTATATCTTACGTCAACTGAAATTATGTATTTTTTATTATTCTAAATTGTTTTTTATTATTTTAAATTATTTGTATTATTTATGAAATTATGATTTTTTTATTTCATCGAGCATAAAGCATGAGACACGCAGACACCCTTGTCGGGAGCGGACGCCGGTACAGCGCCGACATCCCCGGCCGCAGCAGCGAACAGGAAGGCGACATAGAGCATACGAGGCTGTCGGATAATCTCTCTTCTCTTCCCGTTTTTCCGAAATTTAGGGCCGGTTCTGTTCAAATTGTGCGAGGGCCTATCCGATGAAGATTTATTTGTACGGACTTACATGTATATAGAAATATCTGTTGGATAGATAGATAGGTAGATGTATGTCTGTCAGATAGATAGCCATGTATGCATTTATTTCTGTGTATGAAGGTCCGTATATGTGAATATTGATTGGGTCGGGCCTCGCACATGTAACAAACTGGTCGACGGACTTGCATAGAGGCAGAAATAAATACATATGTATCAGTCTAGACACGCATATCTACCGGGTAGATAGATAGATAAAAATATGTCTATCAAATACAAAGATATGCATTTATTTCCGTATATATGCATGTCCGTATATATGAATATTAATTGGGTCGCGCCTCGGACTCTCTTTAAAAAACTAGCCGATGGACCTACACAGAAATGAATTCATATCTAGACACGCATATCTACCGGGTAGATAGATAGATAGATACATGTCTATCAGATAGATACACAGACATGCATTTATTTCCGCGTGTATGCGTGTCCGTATATATGAATGTTAATTGTATTAGATCTCCATTTATATCTGTCAGATAGATGAAAAGACGTGCATTTATTTGCGCGTGTACGCATGCCCGTATATATGAATGTTAATTGTATTGGATCTCGCACAAATTTTGAGAAACGTCGTCAGATAAAAAAAAAATAAATAAAAAAAATAAAAAATAAAAAGTAGTGTTATTAGAAAAAAAAAAAAAAAAAAAAAAAAAAAAAAAAGTCGTGTTATTAGCGTAATCACTTTATTCCGCGAAAGAGTAATCTTCGTTAATGAGGAGCGACGGTTGATAGGAGTGTCTGTGACAATGAACCACGTGCCGTTCAGGTGGGCGTGTGAGAGGCTCGGCGAGGGGAAGGCGTCGCCGAGGGGAGGCGGGTGACCTCGCGGGCGCTGCCAGGTCGCGACCTTTTGGCTGAGGCCCGCCGGGAGCCTTTGGGAGGAGAGAGGGGGGAGGAGGAGGATGATGATGATGATGATAATGATGATAATTGATAAATGAATGATAATGCTAATAGTAATGATGATGGGGATGATATGATAATAGTAATAATAACGACAATAATAATGCCAATAACAAAAATAATTTTAAATTTGTTAATTGTAAAAATATTAGTTTGCATCAGCTCTCAAGCTTGTAAACGCCCCCCCCCCCACCACCCCGCCCCCCCACTCCCTCCTTGCGAGAACAGAATGCCCGATCCAGGCGGCCGTCGACGAGCTGCCGAGGCCCAAGGGTGCCCATGCAGGTGAGCTCCCCCCCCCCCCACGAGTTTGTCAGCGGGAGGTGAAATTCGTCAGCCGAGTCAGCGAGGTGGGGAGGGTGGGAGGGAGGGAGAGAGAGAAAGAGGGAGGGAGGAAGGGAGAGAGAAAGAGGGAAGGAGGGAGAGAGAGAGAGGGGGGGGGAGAGGAAGAGAGAGAAGAGGAGGGGGAGAGGAGAGAGAGGGAGGGAGGAGAGGGGAGAGAAGAGTGAGGGGGAGAGAGAGAGAAAGAGGGAGGGGGAGAGAGAGAGAAAGAGGGAGGGCGGAGAGAGAGAAAGAAAGAGGGGGAGGAGCGGGACGGAGAGGCAGAGAAAGAAAGAGAGAGAGAGGAGAGAGAGAGAGAAGAGGGGGGAGAGAGAGACGAGAAAGAGGGAGGGAGCAGAGCGAAGCAAAGAGGGAGGGCAGCAGAGAGCAGAGAAGAGGTCAGCGAGCAGAGCAGAGAGAAAGAGTGAGGAGAGAAGAGAAGAAAGCAGGGAGCAACGAGTGAGAAGAGAACAGAGGAGGGAGAGAGAGAGAGCAAAGAGGAGGGAGAGAGAGAGAGGAGAAATAGAGGCACT
>NW_020868640.1:135091-140091 GCF_003789085.1 Penaeus vannamei | reverse complement strand
CGGGAGTTCAGAAAGGGAACGGCACTCTCTTTAGGCTGATGTGTACTTCAAGGGAGCCACACATATGCCGTAAGCCTTCTTTGCCGTCAGTAGGGGTGCTGTTTTTAGCCCTAATGACTCACGGCCAGATGGGATTAGGGTTTTGCTTTGAGGAATATTAGGGGCCTTGTAGCCCTCAGAAGAGGGGGCTTGTTCCTTTAGTACCACTGGGGGGGTCTAGTAGTAACGTCATTTGCTTCATGCATATTCATGGCCCTCATTAGACATCAGACATAATAACGAATACAGAAACACACCGAATAATACACAAAGAAATACGCAGCAGACACATTCAGAACACACAACACACACACACACACACACACAACACACACACACACACACACACACACACATACAGAATCACACACATACACAATCAGTCTCTCTCTCTCTCTCTCTCTCTCTCGGCTCTCTCTCTCTCTCTCTCTCTCTCTCTCTCTCTCTCTCTCTCTCTCTCTCTCTCTCTCTCTCAAATACACACGCGCTCGCGCACGTACACAGGTACACATAAACACAAGTCATATCCAAATATTAACCCACTAACTCTCCCTCTACTCACATTCTCACAATTATACACCCCCAAACACAAATACACACGCACAAAATGTCTATGTATACCGTTTTTTGTCATTTTCTTTTTTTTTCTATTCGTGCTTGTCTCGACACGACGTCGTGTCTGGACGCGATGTCATGCGAAGCTGAACGAGTCTAGGAGCTGCCATGAGACGAAGACCACGCCGCGTGCTCTTCCTTTCGTGCGTCGTGCAGCATCCCTCCCCATCGATCTTGCAGGGCGTTGCAAAGCTTGCCAGGCCCGAACCCCTGACCAAAAATGAGACCGCAGCCAAGAGCGAGTGACTAAGATCAATGTAAATGAAACCGCTCCGCTTCGACACGGCCCGACGCGACCCTAATCGGTGGACGTTGACCGATGCGCGCGACAGGTCGGACCGACGGCGGTTTCGGCTTTGGACTAGTGCGACGGACGCTGTCTTTGGGATGGAGAGATAGCAGCGCGAACGGCATGAAAGCGAAGGATTTGAATGCTGAAGAAGGGAATGACAGAATTAGGTAGGGAAGACTTGTCGGGCATTAGCGACCCCGTTTAGGAATGGGACAAAGCTGCAGCAAAAGAAGACGAAGAAGTTAGGACTATCTCTTCCTCTTTGTTTTTAGGGGGGAGGGTGTCGGCAGTAGTCGTGGTCACTTTTTTTTTTTTTTTTTACTATCAGTATTGCTGTGATTTTATCTTTCGAGAGAAAGATGGTAACTGGTAATGTCGAGTGGGGCTGCAATAATTAATATTTAAGTCATCATTAACAGGTGTAAGAAACTAAAGTAATGATATTCTTACTGATGTAAATGGCGTGTGTGGAGGTACGTGTGTATGTGTTTGTCGGTGTTTCTTGTCAGTAACAGTGTTGAAGATGATTTTTTCAGTATTATTACCATTATCATCATTATTGCAACTATTAAATAATATTATTATATTTATATTTTTTATCCATACTATTACCATAGGCAGTGTTGTTGCTGTTGAAATTTCCATTAATAACAGAAAGCAATTATCTATTTTCTTATTATTTCATTACTGTTCTAAGTATCGGTGTTTTTTTAAGTATCATGATAAATATCCTTAAAGTCAACTTCAATAGATGCAGCAAATTGCATTGTGTTGGAATTGAAACTTTCTGATGCGGGTGATTTTTAAGTTCCACTTTCAGTATTAATAGCAATGATAGTGCTGTTGTTATTGTCTTTTGCTTTGTTATATTATCACTGCCATTGTCTTGTTCTATTAGCACAATCGCTCTGACTTACATGGCCATGCTTTTTAAATAGATAATCATGATAATAATCATAGTTACTACTGACATCGCCTCATCGCCCTTGCATCTCATATTCTTGTTTGCATCGTTGTTGATAGTGATCATGCAATTATTCTATTACATCATCGTCATCATTATATCAAGTGTAAACAGTAGTGTTTGTTGATTCATCGCTTTCAGTGGGATCGGAGAAAGAGAAATAAATGAGCGTAGATAGAAGAGAAGAAAAAACAAAGAAAAGAAAGACGAAAGAAAATAAGCAGAAAGTGATGGTAATGTAACAGCAAAATTAGGAATAATATGTGGAGACGATAGATAGGGCAGAAGGAGGAAATAATGAAAATATGTAGTTGGAAAGAAAAGGAGCTCTGGGAGTAGAGTACAATGGAAGAAACATTCATAAAGGATAAAGAGAAGAAAACCGAGGGAGGAATGAAAAGATAGATCAGTTTGGCTAGAAGGAAACAATAAATGGAGAAAGAAGAAGAGAAAATAGAATAAAAGGAAAATAGTAGTAGGAGGAGATGAAGAAAGAAGAGAAACGAATAGGAGGAAGAGAGAAGGCGAGAAAGAGTATCACCTCTCAGCTCCACACCGACCCAGAGTGTAATCTGACGCGGCCATGTTATCCGTGAACCATCTAACACAATGCTGCAAGGCGACACCGTCACAATATCAGTCTCGGGCCTTCGACACGCGTGAGGCAGCCTAAGGAAATAGACGCAAGATTAAGAAAACAAATGAAACGCCGCGAGGAGAGTCGGCGGAGCGATTACACCGGGGGAATAACAGAGGAGCGATCTCGCCTGTGGGACGACGCGGCGGCAGGGTCCCTGCGTCGCTGGGGTGTGCCCCAAGGAGAGCTCCTGCGGCCCTATTCTTTGGCGCGGGTTGGGATACGTGTGTTTATCTGAATTATTAAGAGCTTTATTGCCATCATTGTTGATATCATTATTATTAATGTTATTAGAATTTTGGCGGGACGAGGGCTATGGTGGATTTGAAGTCGCTTTCGAAAGTATTATGGGCACTTGGATTTAAGAGAAAAAATAGATCAGATAGGAGTCATATGTTGATACTGTTTGATGTAACACTGATAATGTAGAGAATCAATAGGCTGTAGAATATGAGCATATATATATATATATATATATAGTATATATATATATATATGTGTGTGTGTGTGTGTGTGTGTGTACATGCGTGTTTGCAAAGAAATCTGCAAACATGTAAATAAACAATCAAATATATATGTATAAATGTTTAGAAAGAATGAATATTTCGTCTTATCCAAATTGCCTACAAGAAAGAATATCATGACATGAAATCAAAGTTACAATTCCCCGGGGCATTGCAAGATGCGCCTCATTGCAGCGCTAGTCGCCCTCCCCCTCCTCTGCGTGCGCTCTTATCTCGCATCCATTTCGAGTCCCATTTCGAGTTATCTCCGAATATCATGCTCCTGCCCCTGCAACTACTCTCACTCGCAGATGAAACTTGCCACAGCTGTCCGTCTGCTGTGGCTAATCCTCTCCATTCATCACCTACTCGTCTCGGCTTAGCTTGATAAGCTTCCTTTGCGTAACTTACTTAGTACTGAAGCCAGACGGGGCTCTCTCCCTGATCCCCTCCCCGCTCTTTGAGTGTGTTGTTCCAATCCTGGTGGAGTGTGTTTGGTCTCCTCCCTTTTTTCCGCCCCGGGGCTTAGGAGGCGAAAATTTGTTCTTAAACTTTACACTTGGGTGTCTTTTCCTTTTTTCTCCCCTTTTTTTCTCTTTTTTTCCGAGGATGGTCATCGGTTAAGGTTAGTTAGAGCGTGTAACTACGACGGGCGTGGAGTGTGGTCCGGGCACGAACGAGATGGGTGGGTGGAGGGTGGCGAATTATGACCGTGAAAACCGTGCCATGACGAGAAAATGGAAATGAGAAGAATAAAATGAAGGAATGGCAGAGGGAAAAAGGTTTGTTTGTAAAATCGGAGTCCATCGGGCTTAGATTTGCGGTACATGCTGACCTTGTGAACTGTCACTGACAGCGTAGAAGGATGAAACGGACACGCACAAACGGAGAAAGAGAGAGCTTATCATATTGTGATAATTAGTTTTGCAATCATGCAATTTTACTAAAATGATAGGAAAAGATAGAGAAGGAACCTGCGCTTCGGGAGTGGACAAAGCGCTGCGACTCCTGTGCGAGGCGCAGCGGCCGTGATAGAGGGTCTGTTATGTTAAGGCCGGTGCAGAAGGAATTTAAATGTGACCTCAAGAATGAGCTATGTGGAGAAGGATGGTGGCGTGTGTGGTGGAGGGATACAGTCGAGGGTGGAGTGGATGGCAAGGCTAGTGTGTTTGGCCAGAAAAGTTGGCGATGATGTTTGCGCTCGGACAGATTGGCGATGAGGTAACGGTGTAAGAAGCTCGATTCTGTAATCTAAACTTGTCTTGATAAGTTAATTTGATGTGAAATTAGATGCAAACGTAAAGTTTAAAATGGATTGATATGAAAAATGGATTACCATGTATTGCTATACAAAAGACGGAGATTTGGTTAACCTTGGAGTATTCTGACCTACGATTCGCCTATGTTTTTATGGAAACGATAGACTCGTATGGTGAAGCCATTATTAAAAGAAATTAATATGCAAACCCTCAATAGACATTTCATCTCATTATTGATAGCCCAGAACGCATTTCCATCTTTTTCGTTCTCCCTTTGGCCTTGCAGCGTCCGCAAGTGTGAAGAAAAAAAAAAATCAGAAATTCCAACGGGGTATCACGTTGAGTATCATAACAAACGAGCGACTCAAAAAATGTTCCTCAGATCGGTCCCTGCCTTCTAACACGTATTCCCACTCTGTAACTGATTGTTTTGTGACGTGATCTTGAATGGTCGGGCCGAGTCTTCATGTTGTTACTTTTATGAGCTTTGAAACCTTAGAACGTTGTTATGAGGAGACACGGATTCAGCATTCTGGCGCTTGAAGGAAAGGAAAGAAATGGAGAGGGAGGGAGAACAATGTATATTCATGTGCACGTGTATGGAAATAGAGAGGGGAAAGATGGTAAACATACACAAAGATGCACACGTTTATATGGTATAAGGATAAAGATAAACCTGTATATCTGCGAG
>NW_020868640.1:122591-125091 GCF_003789085.1 Penaeus vannamei | reverse complement strand
AGGGAGAACAGGCGATAAAATGACACAGCAGAACGCCCCCATTACCCCAAATATGAGAGCAGATAGAACGAGTCATTCTCTCACGCCTTGTAGCAGAAGGCGCAAGCGGTTGGCGTGGCAGCTTGTGCCCAAGACAGCCGGGTACTCAAGAGGCCACGAGATGTCAGCCGGGACGTCACCCCTAATAGTCCTCCATCTGACCCATCTCGCAGCTGCCTCCCGTAGGCTAACAGGGAAGCTGTCTTTCAGGTCATGCCCCAAGATCAGTGAGGGTTTAGGGCGAACCCGCGCAGAAACGCAGCAGGGCCAGGTGGAGGCTGTAATGCTAGAACGTGAGACTGCTAGTCCAGAAATTGCTGGAGACGGGAAGGACGGTTTTAGCTGTGTTTAGTAGTAAAAGGGTTGTCGTTTGCCGATAAATATACTTGCTTTGTAGAATTCTGCGCGGATGGTCCGAAGGAGTGTAGATATGATTGTTATCCGGGCAGCGTTTAGCCAACCCGAATGGGGACATTGCAGTGTCTGATAGCGAGGGAAACAATGGGTACGCAGGGACATCCGACGACTGGAGATCACATCTCCCGGATGACCGCAAGTCGGAGTATGAAGCAAGAAAAGTTATGCGATGGAGAGGCACGCGGGCGGGTCTGGCGTGTATGTGTGTGTTCTTGATCTCAGGAGAAGGTCGGGGTTGAGTCACCGCCTCCGCCGGGCGAGGAGCGACCCGCAGGCGGACGGGACGTTAGAGGGCGTCGGGGAAATCTCGCCGTCGTTGGCAGCGCCCTGCTTGCTCCTTTGTTAACGGTGCTTGAGCCCGGTTTCCTTACGGTGCAGTTTTTATGTCTGAGGTTGCGACGGCTATCGGATGATGCTCCCTTCATGGCGCCGCTCTCTGTCCCTCGCTCTGTCGAAGGCGGGGTCGTGCTTGGTGTCTGTCTCTCTGGCACCGCGTCGGTGACGGTGGTCGCGTTTGCTCTCCCTCTACCGCTCCTTCGTTAGCTTGCGTACTTGCCGTCTCTCCGTCAAAGGTGTCGGTTAGTGCTTGCTCCCGCCCTCCCAAAAATGGCATCGTCGGCTGTTTCGACTAAGATAGCCATGTTTTTTCTCCTCTTATTAGATCATTGATGGAGGATACATAATTGCTTAGTTTTGAAGAATTTGAAAATTTATGAAACTATATTCTAATGCATTTTAGGCTATCAATTAGCTGAGATCTGAGAGCAGTTTTATGGTTTTATTGCTCTTATTATATTACACGCACGCACGCACGCACACACACACACACACACACACACACACACACACACACACACACACACACACACACACACACACACACACACACACACACACACACACACACACACACACACACACACACACACACACACACACACTACACACACACATCTGCGCGCACATGCTTCATTCATATGATGCCCATTAGACCCAGCGATATTACATTTTTTTCATCGTAATATCAGATACGTTACTACTACAAGTTTTTATCGGTTTTGTGGTCACTGCGTAATGCTATTCTACAGTACGAAGATGATCAAGAGTATCTGGTAACCAGCTGAATGTTTGAGGTAAACGAATATAAACACGTAGATGAGCGAATGTTTTTTTGTTTTCTTGCAAGCGTTTTTTATACTTCTGTTGTTTCTTTAAAGTTTGAAAGCGATATCGGCATTGTCTTTGGCATTTTGATGGAATATCATTTTTGAGTGGATAGTGTCGAAATTCGTCCTTTTCGCTGTGTTTTTACTTAGTTTTATCCGTTTTTGATATCTTGAATTTACTATGCCGCAGCAACATTATCACAGCGCAAGGTTAATGCTAATTTTTGGTTTTAAATAGGATGGATACTTGTAGTTGAAGGGAGGAAGTGCCAGTAAAAAATATTAATCAGACCCCTCCAGCGCGAAAATGAAGGTTTAGAACGTGACCTTAGTGCCGTGGTAGCGTTGCTGTCTTGCAATTCTTGCTGACATCTTATCTATAATCTGGACCAAGCTTTTCTTCATTCTTACTCCATTAAAGAGAATTTACCTTTCCCTTTCGCTTTAATAAACAAATAAATATAAAAAAGAGAAAGAAAAAACGAGACGCAGAAAAGGAAATTCGAGTCCAAAAGAAAAGGGAGTAAAGACGGGAAAATCGTTTTGAGATAAAAGAGAGAATTAAATGAAGAGAGAGACGATGGAGGGAATGAAATAGATAAAAGACAGAAAATCGAAAGAAGAATGTAGAGGGGAGAGTAAGATGAGATACAATGAAAAGGTAAGAGAAGCAGAAGGTTGGAGAAAGCAGGCAGATGCGGAGGTGGGTAGTAAGGGCAGAGGGGAGGAGGAGGAAGAGGGCTGAGACGGGGGTGTCGCAGAAGGGCGGGGGCGATTAGGACCTACTGGAGCTGCTGTCGGGCCTTGAGGCGGCGAGGCACGAGACCTTTTGAAGGCGACCGCGTTGAGTTTCGGGATTAAAGCGAGATCCGAAACGG
>NW_020868640.1:112591-115091 GCF_003789085.1 Penaeus vannamei | reverse complement strand
TAAAGTTAGATACCACAAAACACAAAAAATAACTATTTTGAATAATGGGATCATAAACATTCAAAGTCTTCCAATTTTACATTATATTTTTCCACAAACATCTTGAGCACCATTAATCAGATATTAGCCGACATTTCTCCCAAACAAAACGTCATCAACCTCGGCTTCGTATTTAAAGCCAGCCACGAAAGCGATCCATCAGCCCATGAATGGCCCGGCTGTTCTAACGCCCGGGACAATCTCGTAATCGAGTGGTGAGTGATTGAAAGCTCGAGGAGCACTTGAACGCGGCCGGCCAGGTCTCGAACGCGTGCTTCGGGTGTTGCCGTCTGGGTGGGCGGTGCGGCGACTTCGATGCTCGCGAGATCTTTGTAGTTTGAGGAAATGAGGAAGTTTTATTTTATTTTTTTTATATTTTTTTTCACTATGGTAGGTTTCGATTTATGGATGCCTTATTTTATAGTGTGTGTGGGTGTGTGGTGTGTAAATGTTGAATGATAATCTATTAGTGGTTTTATTGTTTACGTTATTCATGGTATTTGCGAAGACTATAAATACTTCTTGTATAATGGCACAAGAACGCGAGCGACTTCGATGAATGATGCTCCCAGTGACACTTAAAATGCTTTGGGTGATGAGTGGTGTTGGTTATGAATGACGCTAATGGACTTGTTTGGTTGTGATAGGGTTGGCCTTGAGTGATGACTAATGGTGATTTCCCAGCCGGTGATGACCCTGTGGTGATGAGGAATGAAGATTAATCCGGAGAGCGAGAGAGGAATGGTGTCTAGGAGGTGGGGAGCGCAAAAGAAAAGAGAGAAAAAAGATAAATGAGATAATAACGAAGTGTAATGTTCAATTTATGGGGGTAATTACGATGATTATTTCTTTGTTACCTTGTGCAATAGGTATGATTGTGTTTTGTGAGTTGTGAAAAGTGAATTTATTTTTTATGTTGATAAATGATCAAAATGCAATTCGAATTTTGTAGAGGATATGCATGAGTTATATCTATGAGTACTGAACTTTTATTGAGTAATCAAAAGCGTAAATGATGATTAGGAACATGCCTAGTAACAGTTAATTGCAGGGCGGGACGGGGAAGGGTTGGAGGAGTCCAAGATAGTGAAGCAGAGGCGAGACAAGAAAGGAATTGAGTAGCGGCAGCGTCATAGCCAAGGGGAAGGGGGTCTGGGGGAGGGGGTGGTTGATAGCGTTGGTTGCCTTGGTTGAAGATTACGTCATGACGCTCTTGAAGGTATCGTGGGATTCCTTTTTATCCGGGATTTCATTTCAAATTGTAAAGCTGTTTTGCGCATGGTAGTACTTAACGTAATGGAGGAGCTAATTGCATTTCTATTTATCACTGTTTTTGCATGCACAGCATATTCATGCGTGTATGTTTACATGTGTGTGCGTGTACACACACACACACACA
Source organism: Penaeus vannamei (assembly GCF_003789085.1). Classification (NCBI taxonomy): domain Eukaryota; kingdom Metazoa; phylum Arthropoda; class Malacostraca; order Decapoda; family Penaeidae; genus Penaeus; species Penaeus vannamei. The sequence continues at coordinate 113,653 of NW_020868640.1, read as the reverse complement.
CACACACACACACACACACACACACACACACACACACACACACACACACACACACACACACACACACACACACACACACACACATGCGTGAGAACCTATGAACAAACACAAACACTCACGAACCAACATTATCTTAGTCATTTTCAAAATACTTACAGCAATTTGTAACAACCCAATTACTCCACTGATTATTGACATATATAAAAAAGTGGTTCGATAACCTAATAACGAAAACTACACAAAATGCAATGTCTCGGAGGGAGTTAGTTAGCGGTTTGTTTTGACGTGCCCGGATGGTTTGTTTTGATCCCTCCGAGCCATGAGTACCTTGCTCTGACACGTCTACCCTTCACTAAAAACGAAACAAAACAAAAACAAGCTAGAACATGGGGCCCTAAAAAAAGCTCACAACCTGATTTGTTGAGTCAAGTTTATTATGTCAAATTTAACAAAGTGTGCAGGAGGGATTTTTGCACAGTTGAACCATATATTATTTTGAGATATTTTTGAGATATTTTTCTACGTTTGGATATTGGATATCTCGGGCGTCGGTTGATGTTGTTTTAGTTTTTTATGGTTGTTTTCTTGCATGTTAAGAAAGCAAACGTTTTTCTCTGAAATGCGATTTGTTTTCATGTCTTTTTGTTTTCATTAACACACACAGATATATATGTGTGTGTATATATATATATATATATATATATATATATATATATATATATATATATATATCTGTGTGTGTGTAGAAATATAGATAAATATAGATATATATGTATATATTATGCGCGCATGCATGTATGTATGTATGTTTGTATATTGTGTGTGAACATACATTTACACATTTGCATGCCATTCTTATTATGATAATTAGTAATCGTTAAGACAACAAAAAAATGTGTTTATATGCATATATCTCACACCGAATGAGCCCCTCATGTGACCACGCTCCTCTGTCCTGTTGCAGACCCAACGTGTGTGGATCCCGCCACCGGACTTTCTGCTGCCCGGGATGGTCTCAGAAGCCCGGCAACAACCTTTGTATAATACGTAAGCATCCTCGCC
>NW_020868640.1:97591-100091 GCF_003789085.1 Penaeus vannamei | reverse complement strand
TACCTCCATTATCAGAGAGCTCTCAAGCAGTGAGCGTGGACCCAGTGTGGCAGAAGAAAAGTCCCACCCACTACATGCTCTCACAGCGCGGTTCATCAGTTTCTTTAATAAATGGCTTTTGCAACTATTAGAAATGTGGCTATCTTTTCCTCTAGGAATGAGAGTACTGCCTGTAAAGACAAATTCATTTGTGGCATTTACAATGTACCTTAGGATTTTGATTAAATTTCGGTTTTCAGAACATCAAACACATGTCGACATACGCACACCGCTTCTCAGTACCCCAAATAATACAAAAACAACCCCAAAAATATTCTTTACGATGTACATGTCCACGCATTCCAGTGTGCTTTTAACCACAATTTCTCCGCGTGCAAGCAAGAGCAGAGCATCAACTGAGCGACAGATGTTCCCAATAAATGCTGGAAACGATGAGGAGTAACGACAGGGCGTGGGCGGGGACCTCCTGGTGGCTGACGAGTTTTATGGGCCTGCGCTGTCCTCGCTGCCATTCGGGCCAAGCCGCTCGGGTCCGACAGCAACAGCAGACAAACTGATGGCTAAGACACCGCGGCGTCGCGTCGGGCTCGCCTCCTCGACGCGCCGCTCGAAATGCGCCCTTCCGGTCCCTCTTCTCAGGGCTGGTCTGACAGGCGTAGGTGTTGTTGTCATCACCGTTTTATTTTCATTTTTATTATCATCACCATTACCACCAGCATCATCATTATTGTTTATTGTTGTTAATATTATAATTATTTTTTTATTGTTATTATTATCATCATCATCAGTCCACATTATTATTATTAGTAGTAGTAGTATTAGTATTATTAATGATAATAATATTGTTCCTGTTATTATTATCTTTATAACTTATAGCTTTTATTATAATTGTTTTCATTATTGCAAGGATGATTAGTACTGTTATTGTTATTATTAGTTTTATCATCATTACTATTGTTGTGGTTATTATTTTCTTTGTTATTAGTTTTATTGCGATCATATTTTTATTGTTAGTAGTGGTTGTAATGTTCTTGATTTCATTATTGTAATTTGATATGTTAATTTTGATATTGTCATTGCTGGCGCTGTCTTACTGGTATCATTGTCGCTCTTCTCTCAGTATTTCTTCAGGATGGAACTGGAGTGGAAATATTGATGGAGTCAGTGATATAAGTAATACCTGGTGACATAAGTAATACTTCCATGCTTGAAGGCCAGCTCGCAGTCATCTGTTTAGAGTCATCCCATAATGACGCGGGAACATTCCGAAATAATTTTTATTAGAGAAGAATCTCTAAGAATGATTAACATAAATTTGAGAATTGATGATATCTAGAAATGTTAGTGTTAATGACAAACAGAATTTTGGAGGCGTACCTTCTATTTTCTATTTGATTTATATTTGATAGTAATCAACCAAAATATGGTAGTTGTCATCAGAAATTTTGGGGCTAATGATACCAATAATCAGTATTTAACAGTTACAAATCACCGACCTAGCTCATCAAAATATCTGAAAAAATGATGACTTGCTTCACAACAATGCGATCCATAAATCTAAAACAACGTTCAATGTTAAACGCACAAAAAAATTCGGATAACACAGCAACAACAATGAGCGGATTACTCGTCGCCCTATCCGCCTGCCGTTCGCCCAGGGCCCGCATGCGCATTCCTCCCCACTCGTTGCAGGGCGGAAGCAGATGGTATTTTCCCCTGGACTATCCTCTTCTGATGACAAGACGACCATGAGTCAAGCATGATTCGCGATGCACCAAATACGAAAGGTGGCTGCACACTTGAGAGAGGCATGCACTGGTTTGCATGACTCACTCGGGACCGTATACGGCTAGGTATGCATAAAGCCAGCATAAGCTATGTATGTGGGAGTACATATTTTTGAGTGTGAGTTGCTGTTTATGCGCTCACATACACACATCGTTTCCACGCTATTAAAAGGGGTTACCATTGATGGCACAGGTTAATGTGGATCAGTTTAATTGATAGATCTTTTGGGTCTTAAAAAAATAATTGGCGTGGGCCAACACATAACAACAGCGCTGTGAAAACAGAAAAACGCTCATACATATTTGTGTTTATATATATCCTTTATACCTATCTATATGTGTGTGCTTAGATAGGTAGATAGGCTCTCTATCTCTCTCTCTCTCTCTCTCTCTCTCTCTCTCTCTCTCTCTCTCTCTCTCTCTATATATATATATATATATATATATATATATATATATATATATATATATATATGTATGTATATATAATATGTATGTATGTATGTATATATATGTGCAATATATAGATAGATTAGATAGATGGATTTGTGTTTGTGTGTCCGTATTTGTGTGTGTATATGCATATGTGTGTGTGTGTGTGTATAAAGGCTCGATGCTTCACTTTACAGTAATAATGATAGAAATATAGACCATTTTCGGTGCCAGCGTCAACAGCTATGGCATCGAAGCGTAAACGCAAATCTCTAGCGCTA
>NW_020868640.1:77591-90091 GCF_003789085.1 Penaeus vannamei | reverse complement strand
CATGCTTGTGTGTATCTTTTTTACTATTTTTTCATTTGACCAGAAAATATGTTGCCTGTGTACCTGTTCCATATTCAGTGCTAATATGTCGCTATATGTTTATTAAATATCAAGTACAAGCGCTCTAGTTTTAAAAGTTTCTAGATAACTACATTAGCTTTGAAATACTATTATGCATACATCACCATTATCATATTACGAATAGTTTATTGCATACATTTACACACGTGTTTATGGGGTATATACTTTTTATCATCATCTACTTAGTTCGCCGTTTTATACATGGTTATCGAGTTTATAGGTGAGAGGTGTATGAAACCAAGATTAGTACCACTCCTGTATATACTTGATTTTAACGTTTTGTAAGATATGTATTTTTGATGTAAAATATATTATCGATGAATTTGTACAGTTAGAGAAGTAAATTTCAAAATGCATGATGGGAATCCCTTACGACTAAATGTATTATGTTTTTTTTATATAAATTTTGCCCATTTTCATACAATATATTTCGTGCGTAAAAAACGAGATGTTCAATATACACTTGTTTTAATTGTACGATCTAATTAAAAGGGTTTATTACTCAGAAATCTGTCTCACCTTACACAACATGTGGATGAAAGAGCACAGACTTATAGACGTAGACTTGCGTATGCACCCATACATCTCTCTCTTTCCTCAATATTTATTTGTCCTCTTTTCATTGTCATTAATATCGATACGCAGCACAGATGGTAGCAGTTATTATGTGATGTTTCATATGAGCATTTGTAACGCAAAACAAAAAGGCATCTGCCATCCAATGAATATGCAGAAAAAGGGTAAACTCTACGGACGTCGAGCGCCCTCATTCAACCTAGTTCGCTTTTGGTAATGTTCATGCAGATTTTGTGTACCAGAGAACGCTCGTGTGTCTGATTAGCCTCGTCTGCTTTTATGTTGCAGCTGTTTTTGGAAATATGTGAGACTCTTGCTAGGGTTGCACACATATTAAAAAGTTCTCATATTGAAGAACTTATAGATCTGACGAGTTCACAAAGGCCTGAAAGCTGTAGTATAAGGCACTACGATCAGTATAGAGAATGTAAGCCATCCTATGGGTGGCACAGAAGTAAAACCAGACACTGTGATGTGCTTACTGCCAGAATACGTTTAGGTTATAGAATGTACTGGCAACTGCAAGGTGCAAGAGGTGCAGATGAATCTGGATGTAGACTGTGTAACGAGGAAAATAAGCGAACGCCTGAGCATTATATCTCGGAGTGTCATGTGATACAGCCTTTCAGACCAATTAACATGAGGTATAAAGAACTATGTGATTATTTTATAGCATCTGATACACTGGAAAATATACTCATGCTATATCCTAATTTTACTATGTAAAACTATCGTAATCATAGAACACACCACAGAACACGTATGTAAACACAAAGGCAAAGGTAGATCAACGTAGGTAATATACGTTTGCATGCTGTATGACATATTCCCATTTTACCATGTATAATTACTGTAATCACAAAATACTGTACTCTGTCGAATGTATATGAATATATGTAACACTCTGTAATCACCATTGCCCACGCCTGAGCAGTTAGCCAGGGTGGTAAATAAACTTAACTTAAAGTTTGCTTTTGGGCGCGGAGACGCATACCGAGGATAGAAAATATCTCATATTTATTTTCATATTTATATTATATTCTACATTGTTATAGCAAAGACGGGCGGTATCAAAGTGTGTTTTTTTGTATCGTTAACCTCACACAAAATTACACTATTTTACGAATTATTCAGGATGTGGGCCCTTTTCTAATACCTTTTAAAGTTACGATGTCAATTGCCATAGCATTAAATATACTATCCATGCAGTTATTAAGATGGCATACAGTCTACAGATCCATAGAATACATGAAGAAGGGGAAATGGAGTACATCTGTACATACGCCAAATGAATGCAAGATGATAGAACAAGCAAACAAATTTGTAAATAGTTGCTGTAGATGAAAACAAACGATGCTTGCCTATCGCTGTCTGCAAAATATTAAACGTCTTCGGGAACACCAATCAAATTCTGACCGGGAAGGTGACCACGTCACTCGTCTTAAATGTTGATTGGACAGTGCTATCACTGCCCGTAAGAACTAATCTGGAAAAAAAACGCCATACAAATGTATATATATGTACATTTATATATTTGTATGTATATTTATTTGTATATATGTATATATATATATATATGTATATATATATATATATATATATATATATATATATATATATATATATATGATATATAATACACACACACACACACACACACACACACACACAACGTATATATGCATATATATATAATATATATAATATATATATATATATATATTATATATATATATATATATATATATATATATATGTATGTATGTATTCATATACATATACATATACATATACATGCTCAGTTATCAGTGAAACAATAGGACACTAGTATCATCGATTTATATAGTCATTAATAACTCATCCTACTATACATATCAATCATAATATTGTGGGCTTAGACTGGGTTTGAAGCACCATTTTTCTTGTCATTTAAATCCTCAAACATCGGATCTGTAAGCTTACACTGATGATGAAAATTAGGGATGACCTTTATAATGATATTCCGAGATCACTCCATTGTTACAGTACAGGTAACTACCATGCTTTCAATATAGCAGTCCCTGTCCATAAAGGGAAACGAGAGATCAAAATGAGCAAATTACACGTAATATAATAATGTATGTAAAGCACAACAGTGTCAGTGCAAAGAAAAGTTATTGTAGATCTTTCTTATGTGGAGTCTTACTTGTTCTGTCTTCTTAGTGCGTAAACTTAATATTGTACACTTTCAAAATGAATTTCCCAATGATTTCTCTCGATCTTTGACTTGAGTATGTTCGTTGTTGAATTGGACTCGGTGTATACAGTAAGCCCTATTTCTAATAATTTTAACTATAATGTATGCATGAATGACACGCATTCTAGTCTACGGACATATTTTTCCTGTCTGTGCTGATCGTAATTCATTTGATATTCACGTTTCGTACGTTTCCATATTGTTGTTTTGTCTCGTGAATAATAACTTTCCAGAAGTTGTCGAGAGTGAGTTTGTTTGGATTTTTTTATGTAGGAAATACTGTAATATTCATTCATTGCCACAATTTACGTTTTAATGTAAAATCACAGCAAAATTTTCCTGATTTAAAAGAACTTACTTTTAAATAGAAAATAGATCCCGGAAGTTTGTTCGCGGAACTAATCCCATAGTATTACAGGGATCCTCACACCTGCATAGGTTGCAAAACACTTCAATTTTAGGCTGTTAAGTAATATTAACGATGTTTGCCCTTACTGAATCGGTCACCAAGTCAGAGGTGTTTTTATTTATTTTTTAATTATCTATTGTTTTTAATATACTTTTTTGCAAAGGATAATTATATGATTTATAGCATGCATTAGCTGCAAGACGTGTTTTGCGCCGGTATCCAGTATTAGTACATGGGACATGCAATTACATTACCGTTTTATTTTCAGTGATTACCGATACATGCTTGTTAAATGTTAAGTGTATTATCCTGTAAGGATATTTTTCTATACCGACAAGCAGATTTATTCAGTATGATATGATCGGGGCTAGCTGTTACAACTTGTCGTACGCAGGCTATGGCATGTGCTGATTAACGGGACATGAAAAACACACCTGTGATAATTGATAGAGATAGTTTGTGCTGCCATCGACTTTGCTGAGGGACCGAGTGGGAACAAGGATTGCACTTCGCAAGGGTAAAGCGACCGGTATTAGCGAGCGTAGCATTACTTACCTTTGCCCGTTTAGAGAAGAGGCAAAAATTACTTCTATCCTGATCATGGAGGGCGGCAGGGAGGAAAATGCATAGTAGGACTGGCAACTTTGTGGTTTCAAGGTGTTTACATAAGTAGCAAAGAAATCAGCATATCTATAACGTTTACTGCTGCATTTGATAGAGAAAAATTATATAAAGTGACATATAATTGTTTAAGCTAATATTAGCGTGGTAGCTGTTCCGTATCTGCAGCTGTTTATCAACATCAAAATCTCAAAACCATCATTACTTTTATTATGATAGTTACCATTATGATTATATAATGATTCGCTTTAAGAATAATTGTGTTGTGTAACCCTTACCACCCTTTGCTGAACCTGTAACAGGAGGAGACGCAGAATTTAATGAAATAAACTTCACTTGATGCAGTTCACCAGTGACCAGCGCCAACGTTTAATATAAATATCGCTAAGCTTGCAGCTATTGGAAATAGAAGGAAAAAATTAAAGAGCGACAATTCAAAAGTATATTATCTAAAGTTTTCTTTTCACCATTAAGATTATCACGTTTTTATTCTGGAGGAATTTTTTATTCCAGCTTATCACACTTGATGTTGCTTCGGCCGAAATGCAAATAGCTGAGACAGACTTTATCACTCAATGTGCAGTAGTATTGTGTTACTCTGTCTTTATTACTTTTATTACTACCAATGTTTAATAATGATGCACTAATGTCATGTACCATATACCAGACACTTTTTTACACTATGCATTGTTTTACTTCCATGTACAATTGCCGGCACATATACCTGTACTCCCGTTTCGGCGGACAGTAGAAGTGGCCACTCATTTTTTTTTTCATTCCTGTACTAAAGCTTGCATGGAATGGAGGGAACTTACATGTGGAATTTCACTAATTTATAGTTGCAGGTCTGTATAGATACATTATGACAACTAAATATACCAACATAGGTTATAAATAACGTAATAATTATAGGTGTTTTGCGAATTATGTGGGTAGATTGGGGGAAGAGGTGGCGGTAGTGTCAGAGGCTAACTGGATGTGGACGATAAAGGATTTGTATGAAAATCCAGTAAACAACGTAACATTTGAGATGAGAAACGAAGGTGTCACGTATATCGTTCAGAGAAATAGGTTATAATACATGAAATATATTTTGCGTACTCGTATGCCACAGTCGCACACAAACACCTAGAATTTTAAACTAGTGTTCGGCAGTTTTTAGTCAGCGAATAAAAAAAAAAAATGCTCGGGAAAATCTATTCTTTCGGACGGGCAGCAGTCTGAGGAGGTGCCTTACACATCTTGTGGCCAGTCTGTTTGCCAAATATTTATTTTTTGATTAAAAAAAAAATCAATATCCAAGTTCGTTTTTCAGTGTTTTATTAGCTTGAAATAATTTCAATCAAAAGTAAAAAAAAATCTGCAGACTTGGCAACCTACCCGTTGATGCAACTCATTTTAAAATTTGGCCAGTTGTAAATATCACGCACACATGCACGCGTACGCGCGCAAATACACACACTTGTACACACCCGTAAAAAGGCATGCGCATTCAGATTTAGTAACGTGTTTTGAGACTGCATGGCCGCGCTCCAGTGACTGCCTCACCTCAGACTGGACAAAAAAGTTAGTCATGGAACGCATATCTGACATATGCTAACGTCCGTGTTTAGCACTGAAACTTACTGCCTCAACACTCCGCTAAGTTATTCAAAATGCCCGATTTAATCGCAAGCGCGTGTAAAAAAAAGAAAAAAGATGAGCAGTATATAGTATTTATCAAATGTAATATAAATATGAATAGTTTGCATACCTTCATTATTTACAAAAGTAATGTGGAAAATCCGTCGACATCGTCTGAAATCCATTATATTTTTAGGTTGGACGTATCGAAGACGACCAATGACATTACTCAAATTGGACTTTAAATGGAATAAAAAACGGCCTTCGTCACCTGAAAATAACTCCGTGGGCTTAGACGAAGTGAAAACCTCATTGCCAGTTTATTTTCAACAAAAAGCAGTTATTTTATATAATGAGAGATGTTAATGCTAGATTTGGTACATATGCGCGTGACCTGCTTCGTCCTGCAATTTGCTAAATACTATATTTACTCGCACCCGCCAATACCTGACCTCTGCAACACCCAAACGGCAATGCCCGCTATGTCAACTATTTGTATAGAATCAGGTTCTCTTATTTTGAATAATTTGTGAATAGAGAATAAGTATTTTATTGGTGATAATTTTCATAAAGACAAAGTGGGTATCGGAGTTTGATACCTGTGTAATGTGGCCGAACGTGTTTAGAGATGTGTGTGAATTTTATGTATTAAGAAATGATTCTTTGCTCAATGATCACGCCCCAATATCTCTGATATAATCATTACTGTTTTGATCAGAAACTATTAAGTTATCGTGCAGAACAGTTAGTGAAAGACGGCTTTATGAGATAGGCAATTTAAGTTTAAAATATTGATTTTTTAAGATACGTAATAAAGAAATGCCAGATTTGCTAAAGAGTACAGATGAATGTGCGACATAGTTGATAGAAGTATGTACGACTGTGTGAATAACGCAAGTTGTTTTGAATTGTGATGACGTTAGGGTCTGGAAAGCTGTAAGTGTAAAGATGTAGCTAGTTATGAAAGGTGCACAATGAAACATGCGACAAACAAGATCATATTTAAGCATTTCTTACGTAAGTGCCGACAGAAATATACTGCTCTCGAATATTGTCAGTGATAGTATCATTCCTGTACTAAGCGATCCCATAACTGTTAGCGACGTCGAGAATAAAAGAAAATATATACGGACGAGGCGCGTGGACTGGACGGAATCATCCCTTTAATATTCTGTGTTCTGTCTGGCCATTTTGTATTCTGCCTGGCCCGTGGCTATTGTTCCTTACCACACTTTAACAATGATTTTAGGTGTGATTATGTTTACTCAAGGAAAACTATATACCATACACAAGAAAGGAAATAAGTTACTACTTATAAATTACAGAGGAATAAGTGTTATGAATAGTTCATTTTAGTGAGATTCGAGAAAGGAAGCTTCGTTCGGGCATTATATATATATGTGACCCGATCTGTTTCAAATATTTAGAGCTACCTCAACTGATTCATCACTGAGTGCTTGGTGTGGTGGCCGGATTACCAGCAGGCGCTTTAACTTCCATGGTGTAAGCAAGAGGCATTATCTAGTGTCTCTAAGCTTTATGATTTAATTTTATGTTCCCGAGTTTAAAGCCTTTTGAGAAAAAGTAGATGCACAGGATAAGCGAGAGTTATCTAAACAGATAGTTTGCTTGCGTCTGTTGTGATGTAGCCAAAGGGATAAAGACTTGAATTTGTGACATTAGTTCATTTACCTAAGCCTGAGTTCCAAGGAATGTATTATCTAAGGTACTGCGTCACCCTGGTGTTGTTGTGATATATTCACTTCCTCGGAGCGCCATTGGCTGTCTTGGTCACACGGCTAGTAAAACAACTCAACTTCATGCTTACTGCTTGTCATATATGTTAATGGTCACATTGCGTGAATAAAGAGAGAGTGAGAATGGATGGTATTCTATCGTGGTTGCTCATCCTAATGCCAATGGATGTTGCCGTTATTTTGGCTGCTAATCGAGAAAATATTAAAAAGACTAAAATCCTACTAATTATTGTGATGAATACGATATGAAAATAAACAGAAGTAACCCCCCCCCTTTTTTTACTGAATATCCATGAAGGAGATGACCCGAGATGTGTATGCGAGCTGGTAGTAGTTTGTTGTGACCAATACTATACATACACCTAGAGTTACTCTTTACAGCTGTAAGGGCTCATGATGCAGTGAAGATATCCCAAAGTTCGAATTCTTCCTTAACGGAAATATTTTTTTGTAAAATAATGTCTTCAGTACATTGTGAATAGTGGGTCAGTGCAGACTTTAAACCTATGTTTCAGCCATATGACTGGGATGTCAAAGAACTGTTAGTTGTGAAAAAGAACATCCTTAGTCATGTACGTTACACTGGAGGAGACTTTCCATCATTTCGTTTCTGTAAGAGTTTTTTATCAGGATATGAAATGAAGGTCTGCACTGACTGACGATCCTCTTTTGTAGGTCATTAACAAAAGGATTGATGTGAACGCGGTGACATCTAGACTCGTTTGAAAATCTACAACTACTGACGGAACAGACTGAGTTGAAAGTAAACAAAGTCTTATACCCAATCTTCAGTAGAGTAACTTCTAGGCGTGTTACGCAATAAATCTTGTGTCTGTGTATTTAGATAAACACACACAACCACACACACATATTATAAACACACACGTTATACACACACACATGCCGATTTCCTACCCACCTTCCAAGAGTAAACCTCTTGTATTTTTATTACATAAAGAAATCTATATATTACTCATGAACTAAAGGCGCCTAATCCTTTTTAGTAACACATTAGTCCTATAAATGTTAACCAGATAAATGTTTCTTTTGCTTTGGGTTGTTTTTACATGTTCCACGTTAAATAGGCATGAGGAAATGATGTGCTGATCCAAAAAAGAAGGTAACTGCAGTTCCCCAAACAAAATGTGGCAGTAAATACAGAATGGAAATGCAATTCAGATTTGTGACTACAATAGGAATATGGTATATTTTATCCTTACGGAATGAAGGAGTTATAGACAAAATATGAGATTGTTTGCCTTAGCCTAACTAATGAAGCATGAAGTTGCGTCAGTAAGTAGTCAATCATATTTTCAATCTGGAGGATAATGAGGCACATTTTCTCCTATGAAATTAAAGAATGCATGGTAAGAAATTTGAATAACAAAATTGAGTTGATTATTTGTATTAGTTTACCAAGAGTAAAGCAACAAAGTTGTTTTAATAGATAATCAATCTACGTTTTCCTGTGAAATCGGGAGGCTTAACTCATCAGCAGTGATGGCCTCGCTTTGTGACAAGAATGTTTTGGACGAAATGCCCGAAACAGACATGTCGTGAATAATAGATTACATTTTCTTGTTGAACGTTTTCGATGACAAAATGGCGATCTTAAATTTCACAAGCCCTGAGAGACCTTAGAGTTCAATAATGCTACCTATTTTCATAAAAAATAATGACGAAAATGAGATTAAGATGCAAATCATTCAAAAGAACGCTAAAAGTTGGTTGTTAAAAAGCGTAATGCGATAAAGTAAAAATAATGTCATTCCTAAATTAGACTTTTTTATTTTCCCGTTATCAAAACTTTTCTTCCTTCCCGTACTCTTCCAAATGAATTGTGACTGGACCGGAACGTACAGTTCCATGAGTGTTACTGCCAGTCTGAATACTTCCATTAAAATATATGTAAGAGTATTTGACAGGAGCGTGACTGTCCCTATAACTTAAACAGGCCCTCTTGCCAGTTTTATTCAACGTTCACTTCGTGAGCGCTAGAGGACTAGAGTCAATACGCCATCCCCACTACCGGATTGGCTCTGCTCACAGTCTGCTGAAGATATCTTTCCATGACTGGAGCATGGCCGTCTCTTAGGCGACCCCCCCCCCCAAACACACACACACACACACAAAAAATCAACACGAGCCACAGAGATGGCACATCAGATTTTCCTTGGACCATAATAAAATGCGGTGATCATGTGAGAGCATTCGGGCGGTATACGTTATTCTTATAATCATATATCTATTACTGCGTATCTCTACTTATTTACCGCATATTATATATATATATATATATATATATATATATATATATATATATAATTCATGATTATGTAGGTATATGCTAAGTAAATGACTTCTAATACCATTCAACAGATTAGTTTCCGAGACAAGTAGCTGATTTTCATTTTTTCTTTCCACAGCCGTTTGCATCAGAAATTGCGGCAGAGGTGGAAGATGTGTGAGGCCCAACTTGTGTATGTGCATCGGCGGTGCCATATCGCCCGTGTGTGGTATGAGAGGAAATGACTTCGGCGGTGGCAGTGTTCTTGGCGGAGGAGGTGCCACAGGTGGAGGTGGTATCCATGGCGGAGGAGGCACGGAGGAGGTGTAATGGTATCATAGGCAGAGGAGGTAACGGAGGCGGTGGTGTCATCCATGGCGGGGGAAGCACCACAGGAGGAGGTGGCATTATTAACGGAGGAGGCACCACAGGAGGAGGTGGTTTTCCCGGCGGAGGCAGCACTGCAGGAGGAGGCAGAATTAATGGCGGAGGAAGCACCATCGGAGGAGGAGGCACTACAGGAGGAAGTAGCATCACAGGAGGTGGTGGTATCACAGGAGGCGGCAGCATCAATGGAGTCATCAATGGAGGTGGCATCACCGGCGGTGGCATCACCGGCGGTGGAGGAAGAGGTAAGATTCATCCTTATAATTATAGTTGCTCTTACAGTTCAGATAATAGGTAAGTCAACATGTCTAGTGGTGATAAAATCTTTTTCGTCGACACTGATGAGTTTGTGTTCGAATATGCGAGCCACTGATGAATCAGTTACCCGTACGTTATCAGTTTTCAGGAAGGAGCGTTTAGCTAACGAAGGTTCTTTTGTAATGATAATTAGGTATGCATCCTGTGTGTAAAAAGCAACCCTTGTGTCTCTGCGCGTGCGTAGAACATACTGACTGATGGGGAAATCCTAGTTAACGAGTATAATTTTAATTAATACTCCATATAGTAGAGGAAAAGTTAGTTTATATTATCAGAAAGAACATTCATTGTGTCATATATTACCTTATAAGTATGCGAATACAATATTAGTATGCCATAGTGATTCGTAAATGATGTATACAGCTCGAAGACTTCGCGAGTTGGATACACCGCCGTCGATTCTGTAGTCGGTTTAAACGTGTCATAGTATTACAATAACTTTCATCAGGGGAAGACCCTTTGGAATCTATAGTCTAGTTTTATTTTTGATATGACGATCAATTTACTACATGACTGGAAACAGAATGTCCCAAAAATATACTGCCCTTGAGATTTATTAATCCTCAATGCAGAAAATGGATTGAGCATTAAAACCGTTCCAGATGCAAACAACGTCGGGTATTAACAAATGTTTCCATTCTGACGCCTGAGGTTGATATTTGACAGATGGCCGGCAGGGACGTTTCGCTGCGGGCGATGATCCCGAATTCGTTGTTAGTACATGTTGAATAAATAATTTTATGATATAGCGGAAAAGTTTACCTTACATTGGGAACATAAAGAATGACCTTTATTGTATTACATATTGCCTTTCAAAGTTTATTAATTCATGAATATTTTGTAAACTCTAGGTAATGATTTGTCATTTTTAGCACAAAAGCGTACTTTTGCCATTGACAATTAGCAGCTTTAATATTCTACAAGTTTCTAGCTTTGTTACTGTGATGTAAATATCTGGAAATGAACGGGTCCAGAAAGATGTCTTTTGCGAATGAGGTGAAATCCCAATACAAACGATGATGGGAAGAACATTAGAAAATACGGATTAAAGTAATGTTTTAAACAATACAAACAGATACAGTTAAAAAGAAGCAAGAAAAAAAAAACAATTTTAAGAATGAAGGATAGAGAAAGTTAATCATGGATCTTTAGACTTTAATCATAGGTGTCGCCGTGAAAAAAAGGAAATAATATCAAGTTTTTTGAGGTTGTAGAATAGGAGAACGATAAGAGGTACTTTTGGTAGCTAGCTTCAAGAGGCTGTGTATGAGCTTCTACTGGTAGGCTTCGTATGCCTGGCAGAGGGGTCAGTGAACTAACCTGAGGCGCATAGGTGTAGTCGACTTTTATTTTTGTTTATTTATTTATTATTTATTTTTTTATTGTGTGAATTATTAAATTGTGGCACAGGAAGTATCATACTAGTGCAAAATATCAGAATTTATATATATATATATATATATATATTTATATATAATATATATATATATATATATATATATATATATATATATATATATATATATATATGAGCGTCATCCTTAACATCCAAAATTCGGTTGAAGCATCTTTTTTTCTCAACACTAATGTGCTTCTGTTTGAAGGTACGTTTTGCTGGTATTCATCAAACAGTCATCAAGGAGTAAATATAAACATTCACGAAGAAAAATGAGAGTAACAAGGGTGTCCGACTGCTAATCAGCGAAATTCACTGATAAGTAGTTATACCTTAATTGGTGCGAAAATTATGTGTTTTAGAATTTACTGTTCAAACGACAATAGTTTTCTATCATAACTCGTTAGTCCCCGATGGAATGATTTATAATGAAAATACGAAGGAAAGTCACATGATAATGTAATAATAATAATAATAATAATTTCACTGAAAGTGGTGGAATTGGTGATACTTTTGTTATATGTAACTTGCCTTTTTGGATTTTAGCTTCCTCTCAGGGACATAACAATGAACGGTTATGTTTATAAATACAGTCCATCAGAAAAGTTTGTTTTACAATAGCAAAATAAAGAATACATGGGTAGCCTTACGTATTGCATTTAATGGTATAAAGATATTGCTTCAACATGCTAAATTGAAACGAAGACTTCGTGACTTTTGGGTTTTAAACATTGCGTTCGAATCAATGTTTTTGGGAGCATGCATTTGTATCTTCCACAGTTATGTGATGCGTGCCGCAGATGCTGAAA
>NW_020868640.1:60899-68399 GCF_003789085.1 Penaeus vannamei | reverse complement strand
AATCCAGATGCTATGTCATGTTTCCTACCAGCTTCTTCCATGACCTGAGCATAACTAGTATAGTTGATGTTAAGGTACAGTACTTTCCATAATCTTTATCCTTGAGATTGTGATTGATGATTGCAGGTGCTGATGTTTAGTTGTTCAAGGGCATCATGTAATTGGCTCTATAGACATGTTATCAAAATATGATGTCAAGTGTGTAGTGCTCATATTAAAAAATTCATTGAAACTTTTTATAAATGTAAATTTCTTTTGTTTACTGTGACTACATAAGCGATAAAGCAATTCACATAATTAAAAAAAACTAGCTGACATAGGTTTCATTGTAAGAGAAACCTATAAATAAACTGAACCTTAGGTACTATATCTGGTTGCCATGTTTTCATGATAATTGCAAGAAGTCTAGTAGATCTTAGGTCCTTGATAAAAAAAGATAAGTGATTTTGGAGTTTTCTACATTTTAAGCCTGAAATGAGCAATTCTCCAGTGTCCTGGTTAATGGTTTAATTGGAGGTATTGTAATTAGGACAGTGACTTTTTTATACTGTTGTCCATTGTACTGGGATCCTTTTGATATATTGTGTGTTACTCTTATTTTACTGCTTATTGTTATTGGTGTTACTTTTGCAGTACACTTGACTGTCCTATGTTATTCAACTGAATAGGTTATCTTTAATCAAGTTGGCTGGCTTTTGTCCTTGAACTGACACATCTTCTTGTTTCATTTTAAATCTTACACTCTTGATTAAAGTTTAAATACACCTCTTGCATGTAGTAAGGTGGATCTACTATAACTCCAGACATTAACTCACATAAAACAGTTAGATGCTTTTGTTTTAATGGTCTCGGCCAGAACTTGCATTATAGTCATAATGCTAATAATTTTCATCAGAGTTTGACCAAATTTAATGGACAAATTGGTTATTAAGTAACTGTTAATAAAGAAAAGAGATGATAATATTTTGAGATAGTCTGTGTCAAAAGTCACAGTACAATAACAAAGATTTGTAGTACTGTGGATGCTTCATCTATCAGAAAGCCACCCTAACTTTGTGTTTGTGTATCAGTTCACACAGTTTTGAGTATTTTTATATGGTATCTCCTGCATAGACATATTTTTTCATGATATTTCTTTACATGTTCATTCCCTTCTGGACAGGACAGTTTTATTACTTACCAGTTTTTAGTTATGGAAGGTATAGAAATAACTATATGGGAAGAAAATTTTGGTAAGTGCAAAGCAAATTAAACAATGCCAGTGGTATCAAATATTGTTATTACTGATTGCAAATTAACAATTTGCATTGTCTGTGATCTTTTAAGCAAAAATTATGAATTCCATTAATTTCAGTGATGGCCTTTGAAGCTATTATGAAGCACCATATGTAGTCCCTGAAAGCCATAGCTCAAATTAGATATAACCAAAATAGATTAGGAATTGAACAAAATTAGTGGAGCTGTATAAACTGTCCTCTCATAAGTCTTATGAATAAAAGAAGTGATGTTGCTAAAAAAAAATTGTGGTGTATATTAGAAATCTGCAGTAGCAAGACATAAAAAACAGGCCTTGGTATTGTGCTAACAGAAATGTAGTACAAGATATCTGGAGAGAGAAGGCTTCGAATGTTCATGACATAAGATCATAGAA
Source organism: Penaeus vannamei (assembly GCF_003789085.1). Taxonomy (NCBI): domain Eukaryota; kingdom Metazoa; phylum Arthropoda; class Malacostraca; order Decapoda; family Penaeidae; genus Penaeus; species Penaeus vannamei. The sequence goes on along the minus strand of NW_020868640.1, from coordinate 66,748 downwards.
GTATATCAGAGAAGGAGAAACTAGTAAATATTTATAGGTTATAGTTAGTTTTAAATGCAACTAGTCTGTAAGCATGTGTGTGGGTGAGTGCATATGCAGATTTCATGCTGAATATGTTTTGAATAAAATAACAAATAGAAGAGAGAGAGAGAAAAAAGTAAAATAAACGAAAGTCCTTCTAGCTTCTTCTCATGCTCTGAAATAACTAAAGTAAAAAGGCCTTCAGCATATATGTGCTTTCCTTTTTATCCTTTGTTGTTTTATTGACAATATGTGGTTATGCAATAGTGCATGTGTTTGTTTGTGTTTTTGTCTTTATTTACAATATGTGCATATGCAAATGTGTATGTACATGTGTGCGTGCATGCATCTGAGTGTGTGCATGCATGTATGTGTGTATGTGTGTGTGGGGGGCGGGGGAGGTGCGTGCGTGCGTGTGTGGGGGTGGGGGATGGATGTGGGTGTGGGTGTGGGTGCATTTGTGTGTGTATGCGTATGTATCATTGTATGTATTTTTGTGCTTTTTTCCATGCATTCCATATACAAAAACAAAACCGTACCTTGTTCAGGTTATAAAACACCATCAGATATACTAAATTATTTTTATTTTTATATATGGCATTTATAATGAGTAGACTTTCGAGACTATTTCAAACTTCTTCATGTATCATTGAACTGTTAAACAGTGCATACTTGCTAGAATCAGACAGTGACCATAACAGTTTAATCTTTCAACCATAATTGTTGTAGTCTAACCTGATTTTCCTCTTAGATGCTTGTTACACCTGGAAGCTCTGCGTGCTCTGTAACTTGTAACTTGTAATGATGTATGTATCCAAAGCTGTCATACCTTTGCTCCTTAGTTTTCAGACTTGGTCTTTGCTAATATGTATTTACTATGATACCTATTGTGATATACTAAGTATTAACATATATCCCAAAGTTAATTTAGTGAAGTTAGTATGGGTTTTAAAAGGAACACTCATTAATGATTCTTTATGACTTTGCCACAAGGTCTTGCAACTTTCCCAGATGGACAGTACATAGCAAATACCAATTTGTCACCTATTCTCTTTGTTTACCATGAGGTACAAAATTTGCAGTATGAGAGTTTTGTTTATAGTGTATATTACAAAAAATAGGTATTCCACTTTAAGATACAACTTCATTTGGTAGCAAGTAGTTTGATAGTTAAAAATTTCTATATTTCACAGCTGTGTGTCATGAGCCATGCCTTAATGGTGGAAAGTGTGTGGGCCCAGATCGGTGTGCCTGTGTATACGGATTTACTGGCCGTAGATGTGAAGCAGGTGAGCCTTGATACTTTTCTGACTTTGCTCATAAAGATACATGTCCTTGAATTACATGTTCCATAGAAGATTCATTTTGAAGTCTATTCATTTCTTTCTTCATGTCTTTAAGGCTTGATCAAATGAGAATGAATGCATCAAAGTTACATTTTCCAGATTACCGTACTGGCCCTTGCTTTACCAAAGTTCAGCATGACATGTGCCAGGGCCAGCTGCCTGGAGTCGTTTGTACCAAGCAGTTGTGCTGTGCTACAATAGGCAAAGCATGGGGACACCCCTGTGAACACTGCCCATCAAGACTTGATTGTAATAAGGGTTTCCTGAAAAACATTCACAGTGGAGACTGTGTTGGTGAGTGGTTTAACAATATGGTGTGTGTGATGAACTTTATAGTATTTCTTGATACAAGTTACGAGAAATTATGTTTTGGGAATTTCAGATATTGTGGTAAAACCTGAATATACAAGTAAATGAATATATATGTGGTTAGACTAATCTGCAATAGATATTAAGATAGATTATTGATGAATTTGCATATAAGTAGAACAAATTTGTTCTAAGATAAATGTTTCTCATGAGTAAAATGATGTATTGGTTAACTTTAAAAAGTGTTTTGAAATAGAAATAATTATTTTCTTTTCTTTTAACCCCACAGACATAGATGAATGTGAAGCCATTCCAGGCTTGTGTGAAGGAGGTATTTGTGTCAACAGCATAGGGTCTTTTACCTGTGAGTGTCCAGAAGGACAGGCAAGAAACCCAGAGACCAATGCCTGTGAAGACCGAGATGAATGTGCTGAGGGAGACCAATGTGAGAATGGTCATTGTGTTAATACAGATGGGAGTTTCTATTGCAGCTGCAATACAGGCTTCATTCCTAGTCAGGATCGTAAAAAATGTATTGGTAAGTTTCCTTGCACATTTTTAGAAGTGAATTATTGGAATCTTTTGTAATAAATATTATTCTTTAATATGATGAACCATTTGAAAATATTAACATGTTTTGTTTGTTTGTTCTTATTGTTATATTAATTCATAAGTCTGGTATTAGTCAACTTTTGCAAAAACTATTTGGTATTCAGAAGAAATGCATAATTTCTGGCTTGATTATAACCCTAATGATGACCCTAACCGTAATATGTGAGAATGACAATTATTTTGAAAATGATTAGCAATAATGAATTTTTATTATATTTTCTTCATCACATACTTAGGCAAGATATTTTGATGAAATGGTAAGTTAAAACCTGGTAAACAAATCTCTCTGAGGTATCTTTGATATGAACTTTAATTACATATGAACTTCATCTTTCATACAAAAAGAGTGTTAGTAGAAGGGTATTTTTATTATTATTATTATTATTATTATTATTATTATTATTATTATTATTATTATTGTTGTTGTTGGCACCTATTATTCAGCTAAAAACAAAATTTAAAAGTTTTTCAAAGTTCTTAAATCCTTCAGATCAACATCATTTTGTTTTTGTGTTTTCCAAAAAAGCATTAGCAAATGTTTATTATAATTCAAGCATACTTATAATATATCCCTGTATATACATAGATGCACGCCAAGGATTTTGCTACACGGAAATCAATAGCAATAATCGGTGCAGAAAGCCACTAGCCATACCCCTTACGCGTCATGCTTGCTGTTGCAGCAAGAATATGGGGAAGGCTTGGGGTGAAGGCCGCAATGACTGCGTGCCTTGTCCTATGCCAGGAGAAGGTAAGAGCTATTATAGTAGTTAGGATGAATTATGATTGTTATTTTGACTTAGTTAACGATTATAGTTATTTTTATTCCTTTATTATTCTGACGGTGATTGTTAGTATTATGACTGAGTATCTATTATAGTTATTATTATTCCTTTATTATTCTGACGGTGATTGTTAGTATTATGACTGAGTATTTATTAAATAGCAGAAAGGGAAAATTGATAGTATTAGTAAAAAATTTTGAGTTCTATATACATATCCATATCTTTCCCATAGTTCAGATTTATCTATCCTAGTCTATATTACTCTCCTTTAGAAATATTATCTTGAAACATGACTCTTCATTCCCTATATGCACAGAGTTGTACCAGCGTCTCTGCGAGCAGCCAGGGTCTCTTATGCCTCCCGTGGATGAATGCACTCTAAATCCTGGTCAGTGTGGTGAAGGAGGACGTTGCATTGATACTGCCAGTGGCTACATCTGCCAGTGTTACGATGGATTCACCAATGTGCAGGCTTCGGACAGATGTGTTGGTGAGGCTTAATCCAGCTTGATCCCTTTTATGGTTGTGATTGTATGTAGTTTATGGGAGTCTTCATCGCTAGATATGTATTTTTTCATTTATGGGTTTTATTAACAGATGTGGATGAGTGCCGGGAAGGAGCTTGTCGTGGGGGCCAGTGTTACAATACCATTGGCAGCTTCAGATGTCGTTGTCCTATTGGTTTTGACTTGTCTTCAGATGGACGTACCTGTATTGGTATGTTGTATTTTGGCTGAAATTAAATTCACAAATGAGCAAATATTCTTTAACATTCCCATTTTTTTCTTGAAATAGAACAAAATCATAATTATTATATAGAAAAGTTCCTGTTTTGTATAGTTAATACCTTATTTGTTGATATTTTTACTTGCTCTAGTTCTAATCATAAAGTCAAAGTTAATGAGATTCATCACTCTAAATCTTTTTGACAGATCATGATGAATGCAGTGAAACAGGCATGTGTGCAAATGGTGTCTGCACAAATATGGATGGATCTTTTAAATGTATATGCAATGATGGATATATTTTATCTTCATCAGGCTTTGCTTGTATAGGTAAGGATTTCTGCTTTACTTTGAGAATCAGTAGGATTAGTAGTGTACATTATTTTTACTAACTGTACAAAATAAACTATTATATCCTCAATCATCTGATCATGATACCTTTATAAACTATAACATGATAAATTTTGGTATTCAGAAAGCATGAAATATTCATACTTCTTAAGCTTATAATTGATAATAGTCCAAACAATTTTCAGATATTGATGAATGTGAGGAAAATCCAAGAATTTGCTTATTTGGTCGTTGTGAGAATTTAGATGGCAGTTATCGATGTGTATGCAATGATGGCTATACACATGTCAAGGATGGTAGCTTTTGCACTGATGTTGACGAATGCGGTGAGACAGGCATGTGTGATCATGGCTCATGTGTTAACATGGATGGATCCTTCAAGTGCGTCTGTCATGCTGGATACACCTTGTCTCCTAGTGGGAAGACTTGTATTGGTAAGTTCTCTGATTTTTTTTTGTGACTACATGGTATTGAGATGAGTAGTTGTTATAAATTTTTCTGAAGTGAGTTGCATAGCTTGGAATAAAACTACTCAGCTAAAGTATTTATTATCTTCCAGACATGGATGAGTGTGCCTCAGGGCCCTGTAAAAATGGTCAGTGCATCAATACTGAAGGGAGTTTTAGGTGTGATTGTCCACCAGGTTTCACCCTTGGGGTTAATGGTGTCACATGCCTAGGTAAGTTTCGTTAAGCATTACTTGTTGGTAGAATATAATGTGCATAACTTTTCAAGATCTTATTACATGTTTTAATGCTTCACTTCATTGTGAGGAGCAATAATTCACATGATTCTATTTTCCTTTTTGATATTAATGCATGAAAATCACTTTCATCCATCTAGATACAAAATTGGACTTCTGTTATGCCATGTATCGTGATGGCCAGTGTTCTAATCCATCCACAACACCCACTACAAAATCTGCCTGTTGCTGCTGTACGGTTGTGTTGGGTCAGCCAATGGGTTGGGGGACACCATGCCAAGCCTGTCCACAACCTGGTTCCCAGGAGTTCCTTGGCCTTTGCCCTCATGGGTTTGGCATCACACACGAGGGTGATGGTAAGCATATGCCTCATCGTTGATGAATGATTTTTATTTTTTTTTAATCAAAAAGCTGCTTTTATATCAGTCAAATAGATTTATTTTCCCAGTAATATTTGCAATTTGAAAAGCATCATTTCTTACTCAGACATCAATGAGTGTGCCCTGAACCCTGCTATTTGCCGCAATGGAGCTTGTGAGAACCTAGAGGGAGGCTACAGATGCATCTGTAATTCTGGCTACATGGTGGATGACAGCGGACGGCAGTGTCATGACATTAATGAGTGTGCCATTGACAACCTTCTGTGTGATGGTGGTCAGGTACAATGAGGATCACAGGATTTAAAAGATTGTGTTTGTTTCAGACAGCCAGGAGTGGAAAGTAGCCAGGGCAGTTACGCAGGCCTGGGATGGTACTTATGATAGCGTTATGCCTCTGTCACGTCATGCCTTAGCTAAGTTTTTGACATAAGCCTAAATCATAACTAGGAACAATCATATGTCTACAACAAAAGCACATTACATCATAACCTTAAGGTGGGCCACTAAACGTGGCAGTCATTTGCACTTGAATATGGTTATTTCTCAATGATAAGTATAATAAGTTTGATGATTAAAAAAAAAAAAAAAAACAGATGAAAATTACAGTAAACTGCAAC
>NW_020868640.1:43640-54505 GCF_003789085.1 Penaeus vannamei | reverse complement strand
ATATATATATATATATATAATATATATTATATGATTATTATTATATATATATATATATATATAATATATATTATATATATAATATATAATATTTATATATATATTATATATATATATATATAATATATATTATATATTATATATATATATATATATATATATATATATATATATTATATATATATATATAATATTTTTTTTTTTTTTTTTTTTTTTTTTAGCAATGGGTATTAAGAGGGACTCAGAGACCTGTTTTGAATTGAGGGTTTGATATATTTTGTATAATCATATTTTACTGATGTGTCTTTTAATTATACAATCATTATCATATCAAGATTATTATTCTATGAATTAAAAATAGTGAGGAATGTGTTCAGAAATTATTTTTGTCTTTTTTTTTTTAAGTACTTCCTGCATTTAGTATTTGATTTTACTCCATGTTAACTTTTAACAACCCTTCTACTTTCAGAACAATGTTAAATATGAAATAGTCAAAGGAAATGAAAACAAAGTATTTGATATGAAGTCTCGCCATGGGACAACATCTCTACACTTCCACCGTCGTCTACACCGACCAGAAACCTTTGACTTGGAGATCAGTGGGCATCCACTGGATTATAATAATCTTGAAGATACAAACAATGATCTTGATGTAAACATTAGGATCATTGTTACACACTAAGACAAAACTTAATGTAGTGACATGTATAGAGTTGTAATGCAGATTTTTATTCCATCTTTAAGATTGATAGGCAAAGAACACTTTTATCATGATATTTTGTAAGTTATATTTGAAAAGCTCAAAGATATATTATGGTACTGTATGCTGCATAGAGCAGTAAAGTTCTTGTTACAGGTTTTCAGTGTAAAGCTATTTATGAAGAAATTGTGGTGATTATAAGATAATCAAAATAAAATTATTTTATACAATAGAATAATTCAAGGATAAATTGGTTAAGAGTATTAAAGACTGCTTTATGGGTCAATAAGGAATATTGAAAGTGGTTCTTTAATAAAACATAAAACATCTAGCAAAATTTTGCATATGTAGAATGATATGCATTTTTTTTTTTTTTTTTTTTTTTTTTTTTTTTTTTTTTTTTTTTTTATGTACATTGAAGTTTAGTGTACTTAGTAGTCATTAGTGCTTTCTTTCCTATTAGTTAGTAACATTAGTCATTTGTAAAGCTGAATGAGTTGTAGTACTAGAATAAATTAATATTATAACGGTGATATTTTTGAAGGTGCTAATATATGTTTGGCTTAGCTTACTTTCTCATGTAGAGCTAAACTAGGGACCAGTTTTATAACTATAATTCAGAGCAGATGTGTCATTTTACTGACAGTAGCACAATTGGCTTTTTTCTGTCTGTCTTTACTGTGAATATTGCATCCGCTCATTTTTCTACTACGAATTCTACTAACAGTAAATATGCACACAGCTGTTCACATGGGGTCTTGCAGATATAGCCCACCTGGTTGATACTTAATAACAATTAATAGTCATGAACTGCGAATGTATTATACCCTAGAACAGTAGCAACTGAAACTGAAATATTAATCATATTCCTTTTTTGTGTGATCTTTTTCATAAAATAACAAAGGGATTAGCTTTATCAATAAGTTTCTTCTATGAGCTATGATGTATGACTTCGCACGTTGTGTGGTGTCCAACTATTGAGCAATCATAATGTCTAGTCCTGGGACAACGTATCTCCATCGTGCTGCATCCTTGTAGCCATAGCAAAATATTATTTATGACTTTGGGGTCTTACTGTTTATTGCACATACTCTGCAATCCAGGTTTCATTATATTAATGGCCTACTTCATTTGTTAATTGTATTATATTAATTATTTTGTTTATGCACATGCTCATATATGCATTTACATATGCAAGTACATGCACCATACAAAGACTTTAATCAAGTGTGTGCATGCACACATCCACACAGACATATATATACAACTATATACTTATATATTTAAGTAAATCAGGGTATTAGATTTACCACTCTTATGACATCAAAGTTTACACTTATGGAGATGCAGTGTCCAGTTCAGCCACAGTATTGTTCACCCTCACTGCCAAAGGACATCACCGTTGTCATATTAAAAACTCACCATAACTGTTAAGTGATATCTGCTCATCTTGTCAGTTTTCTGTTGAAGGAGTTATTGCATACATACTTTCATATAGGATAGTAAATGATTCTGTCAGTCTTTATTTGATTATTCTTCACTAACAAGTGCAATCTCCTTTTACAGTGACACCCATTCTCATTGCTGTTTTTACCAAGTTGTTAGAAATAATAAGATATGACTATTGAATCAATCCAGAGTAAGTCATTTTTGTCACAGTATATTTTATGGTTGGTCAAATTTTTGTATGTAATCCTGTGTGTATATAAAAATGAAGAATTATTATTAAGTATCACTGCACAAGTCTATTTTTCTCCATAATTGTACTATGATATTGTCTTACTATATGAAAAAAGAAGATTGCTTTCTCATACTAAATCAATAGATTGAAAGATTAATGGAAAAAAAGTCATAAGCAAATTACAAGTGTTACTTTAACACTTCTAACACTTAGGTCTGCTTCTTCACCATCAGTCACACTTCCTGGGTAATATAATATATGTGAGCTTGAGGATCTTTGATATTCATCTCAGACTCGCTGATCTCGTAACATCTGTGCCGTTACATTGATAATCATAGTCTCCTGCATAACTCTGACTGCTTATGAAGTCTTGTTTCATAATAAATATCACCAAAGCCTTAGATGTCTTTCATTTTCTTTTTGTTGTTTAAGTATTCCAAGCCAGTAGAGGGATGGTAAGTTTTCAACCAAAACATCACTTTTTCAAATGGCTCCTTTCATTATATTCTGCAATAGAGGTATATAAAGACAGAGGTGAATCTGATAATGATCTTGTAACCGTTTGTATCTATGACAATCCTGCTTGGTTCTTCATCAAGATGTTTTAATGTTGATAATAAATGTGCTAGACATTAAAGGTCATATAGCACTATGGTAAAGTATTGCGTCAGAAAGGGCAAAAGAGAGTTAAAGATAATGATGAAATGTATTAGATGTCAAAGGTTTGAGAGGATTACAGGATAGTATGGTAGTGAAAAGGGGAAAAGGGGAGCAAGTGAACTAGAGCAGAAATTAGGAGAAAGGGGAGGGTTAAGAAGGTAGGGCATTTGAGTGAATTATAGTGTATCTGACACTAGGGAAGGTATAGGAAAAATGTTCAAGGAAGAATAGAGATAGCTGTTGAAAAAGTAGAAGTATCCAGGGAGAGGGGAAGGTGTTGGATGTTCAAGATGAGAAGGTATTATAGGAAAGTATGGTAACAAAAAGGGAAAGGAGGGAAGTAAGTACAGTAGAGCAGTGATTAGCAAAATGGGAAAAGTTAAGGAGGTAGAGCGATTAAGTGAATTGCATTATATCTATAACTGGAGATGGAATAGGGATAATAAGTGATAACAGTAGATATGGTTGTCTTAATAGTAGGGAAATAGGTATCTGAGGGTTGAGATACAGGATGAAGTAGTGTCTGGGTGTTCAATAGGGAAGATGGGGTCTGGGGAAGGGTATTGTGATAAAAGAGATTCACGTGTGTATCCAGGAGGGAGTGGGAGGGATAGTAGGGAAGGAAGGGTTTAGGGGGGGGGGGGGATTGGTTTGGGTGGTTGAAAAGATGAGGCATGTGGAAAAGATTTTTTTTTTTTTTTGGGGGGGGGGGAGAGGATGAGGTATTTTGGGAAGAGGTAGGGGAATATAAGGGGTAGAGTAATTGAGTGAATTGCAGTGTATCTGTGACTGGAGAAGGAATAGGGACATAGATCAAGGAAAACAGAGAAGTTGGAGGAGAAAAATCCAGGGGATGAGAAAGGGGGACTGGGGAAGTTGAAGTATCAGGAAGAATGTCTGGAGGGGAGGGGTCTGGAGAAGGGCACTTGAGATAGAGGGAATTTGTGGGAGTATTCAAGTGGGAGCAGTATAGAGGGTAGGGTATGTCTCTGACATTGACGAGGAAGGGATCGATATTGTCAGACATGATAAGACAATCCACCAATATAAAATCTCATGGGGGGGAGATCTTGTCTATGGAAGCTATCTGGCAATATTTGATGCGGGACTTATGCTGTGGCCTCTGGAGAATAGTGTAACACTGGATTGCCACTGCATCATATTCAGCAAGATAGGAAAGTAGGTCATTTTCACAGTATGACCAGATAGTAGGGTAGATAGTGTACAATTTGGATTCAGAATTAACTGTGAGCGATTTGCGAAAGGTAACCTTGCCTACTTGTTTCTAGAGCACTCTGAAAGAGAAGGGTAATCTCAGAATAGGGGGCTGTGGGGGGAATCACAAAGAATTGATCCCACTTGGCTGGGACAGAGAGTACTCAGCAGGTTTTCAGAGGTAGAGACAGTAGAAGGATAAGGGCGAGAGGAAGATTGGGTGGTTTGGAGTGGAGTTGTTCTGCAGGGGGAGGACAATAAGGATGAATAGTAGTAATAAGGGAAGAGGGGATTGACATTGAAAACGATTGTGCCGCAGGAGAAGAAGAGGAGAATGTTGGAGAAGAAAAAGGGGTGTTTTCTAGAGGTTGAGTAATAACCTGGTTTGGTGTTTTGAAATGGTTAGAGTTGTTTGTAAGCTTCAAAATGGGGGTATTAGTATCAGTTTTCAGAGCCATGGTCAAGGAAGGGGCAGGGGTCTGAAAACCATCAAAATAAAATTCAGATAGGCTAGTTGATGAAGGGGTAAGCCTTAATGCCCCTATCAAGGGTAAAGAATCTTTATTATTGGCCATGATGAGCCTGAATAAAATGGGGAAAAGAAATGGTCTACCCCTCAGGGTCCCCATAATGGGTGATAGCTAGGCAATTAACAAATGGAATACCGTGCCATGGGCTCCGAGGCCGTTTGTGACTGACACAAAGCAACCTATTCATCCTTTCAGCACGGCTCCCATACCTTAGGAATGGGATAGAAGGGAATAAAGAAGATACTGAAGAGGAAAGAAGAGAAGAAAAGACCAAGCAAAATTATGGCCATCATTATTATGCATTTCTTATTAATGTTCTATAAAGAATATGAAAAGTGAAAAAAACAGTGAAAGAAAATATTGTATTTTCTGGCTGAGGCCCAAGGTAGGGGTAATCCCCTACATTGGGTCTCAGTCTTCATCTCCTAAGCCCTCCCACGATGACAACGAGCAAGGTAATGGGCAGGTATATAAACTCCGTGTCACAAAAAAAAAAAAAAAAAAAAAAAGATTCTCTCCATCCTGACATTTCTTTTAAAACTTGATCTAATCACCTTTAGATGCCGTCTCCATTTTTTCTTATCCCCACCTTCCCTATGGACATCCCTGCAGAATAACACACTTAACCCATTTACTCACTTTCTCTACCCTTACCCCTCTTTGCCCCTTTCAATGCCATGCTACCCTGAACTATATGACTTTGTCATGTAGCACATTTAATCTTCAACTAACCCCTCTCATTACTCTTTTCACTACTACACCTTTCTATAGTACTATATGACCTTTGATGTCAAGCATATTTATTTTGCTTTGTGACCTTTAACCCACTGGACCCAAATGAAGTTGCGGTCACGTCACGGAAAAACCCAAGCCGAGGGGCGGGTGACGTGAGCATGCCGTCAACCGGGCAAATTGGCCACGGCCCAGGTTACACAAAATGCCGTCGTGACCGGCCAGAGTGACGGAAAAGACTTGCCACGAGTACACAAACCTCTTGGAGTGCGATTTGACTCAGTAAACGAATGTGGAATGTAGCGTGCATAAGTAGTGACTGGAAGAGCACCGGCTCCAGGGAGGACGCCAATTCCATGCTGCGCACCATATTCCTGGCCGCTTTTATTAGCGGCGCAGGTTGTATTACATAAAATTGAAAATTACAAAAAAATGAGATGTAACACAAATAGCCAAATGTTCCATTTTTTTTTTTGCTTGCAGATGATATGAAGTCCATCTGGATAAAGCAAATCAAAAGACAAATGTGGACACTGGAAAATGGCGATAAAGCTAAAAAAGTTTACACAAAATAACTTTTCAAAGGGGAGGCATAGTCTTGTCACCGCTCATGGGTGTTCGTGCGTGCCTGGCCTACGCGCTGCATGCCCGGGACATTGGCCACTTATGTAACCCATTGCCCAGGTTTTCAGCTCCGTGATTTCCGTCATACGACCTTATCTAAAGGGTTAATCATTAATCACTGTTCAGGCAATATGTCAGAACTTGAGAAATAAAACAAAATTTCTATCTGGCAAACTTGTTTACAAAAATTAAGTACTTGAATATCAGTAATTGTGAAAGATCAACCAAACTATGCTTAGTCTTTCAAATGGGTAAAGAACACTGAACAATTAGTATAAAAAGTACCACTGTGATCTCAAAGAAGAAACACCTTATAATTCATGCCTATTTATATGGCCATCATTATTATGCATTTCTTATTAATGTTCTATAAAGAATAGGGAAAGTGAAAGAAAAACTGAAAGAAAATATTGTATTTTCTGGATTTCTCTAATTTCAATATATATTACAATGTGAAATCTGAACTGCTATCACACCATAATTCAAGTTATTTGAAAGGACCAAAATAAATACTGACAAAGGTTTTTATACTTTGGTAAGAGCGTGGTGATAAGTGTTAAAACAAAACTTTTTCATAACCTGGCATATACTTTTAATAATGTCTTATCTAGAAGTTTAGCAATAACACAGAGCACATTTCCTATTTTGAACATATCATTTCAACATCATTGGTTATTATCTGATTTTGCAATCTTTGGTTTATAAATCTTTATGTTCCTAGTTCTTTGGTAATATATCTTTAATGGCTATAAAGTATACCACATATAAACATATCAGCAAAAAGTTAATACATACTAATCAAACTGTCAACATAAAGATTAGCATAACACTTAAAATTAATACAAGTTGATAACATTATTATATAATTAGCAGCTTATTTTAGTGTAACAGTCAAGTCACTGATTTCTAATCAATATTATCTACCAAAATGATACTCAAATACAACAAAATTATCAAAATGTCACCAAATCACAAACAGAAAGTATGCATCAAGATTTTATCAACAATTTATTCACATATTTCTTATCAAAGACAATATCACATAAATCAACATCACAAAATTAAACAGATATGAGAAACTAGAGCAGAACTATCAAATTAGTAATAAATAATATAAATATAGAACTTTAAACTGTTCATTTTACTGGAGAAGGAATTTCAAGGTTTCAACCTTAAGATAAAGACAAGAAATATCATGTGTGCCAAGAACTGTGCCCTTGTGTTGGAAAGGAATGTAAATGGTCATCTATATCCTCTTCCAGGTTTGAAATATCTGGTCCCAACTCATCTTCCTCTAATTCCTTTTCAAACATCTTCTGCAGGAGAACCTCGACATTCTTTAGTTCTGGATGATAAACACACAGATTACTACTAGTACTCTCATTCAATAATACTTCAGTATAGCAAAGACATTAAATTGAGCAGGATCAGATCCTTACACTACAAAAGAAAATTGATGTGACATCATTCCTGATAAATATACCAGCTCTCAAAATCATCTACCACTTACTTTTGGATATGTGGAATCTGACATCTGTTTCCCCTGAGATGTTCTGTGGAGTTCCATAAAAATTAGACGATCCTTCCTGGGTGACATCTGCATAACTTTCTGGTCCTACACTCTGGGGCAAATCTACTTCATCCTCTCCATCAGAACTGTCTGACTCAATCACGAGTTCCTCTTGGCTAGTTGTCGTTTTCTTCTTTTTCCTAAAAAATATTGCAAATTATCAAAGATCTGTGTCATGTGTGTGTGTGAGTGTGTCATGTGTGTGTGTCATGTGTGTGTGTCATGTGTGTATGGGTCATGGTGTATGGGTCATGTGTGTATGGGTCGTGTATGGGTCGTGTATGGGTCATCGTGTGTGTGTGTGTGTGTGTGTGTGTGTGTGTGTGTGTGTGTGTGTGTGTGTGTGTGTGTGTGTGTGTGTGTGTGTGTGTGTGTGTGTGTGTGTGTGTGTGTGTGTGTGTGTGTGTGTGTGTGTGTGCGCGTGTGTGCGTGTGTGCATGCGTGTGTGTGCTGTGCGTGTGTGCATGCGTGTGTGTGCGTGGTGTGTGCATGCGTGTGTGTGCGTGTGTGTGTGCGTGCGCGTGTGATTGTGTGTGATGTGTGTGACTATGTGAGTGACTGTGTGTGTGACTGTGTGTGTGATTATGTGTGACTGTGTGTGTGACTGTGTGAGTATGATTGTGTGTGTATGATTATGTGTGTGTGATTGTGTGTGTGTGTGTGTCATGTGTGTGTGTCATGTGTGTGTGTGTGTGTCATGTGTGTATGTGAGTGTGTCATGTGTGTATGTGAGTGTGTCATGTGTGTGTATGGGTCATGCGTGTATGGGTCATATGTGTGTGTGTGTGTGTGTGTTGTGTGTGTGTGTGTGTGTGTGTGTGTGTGTGTGTGTGTGTGTGTGTGTGTGCGTGTGTGTGGTGTGTGTGTGCGTGTCGTGTGCGTGTGTGCGTTGTGTGCGTGTGCATATGTTGTGTGTGTGTGTGTGTGTGTGTGTGTGTGTTGCGTGTGTGCGCGTGTGTGTGCGTGTGTGTGTGTGTTGTGGGGGGGGGGGTGCAGGGGAGATTTGTATGTGTTTTTCTTTGTACATGTGAGTAGCCACGTGACACTGTATATATTATTGTAAACATGTAATTAACTAAAATGACATTAATATACTTACTTTCTTAGGCTAAGACCCATTTCATGAATCTTCTTCTCAAGCTGTGATTCTAACTTGCCCCCATAGGTTGCAGAATATTCCAGCATAAAAGCTTCCAGAACAAATGCAGTGAAGATGCTACACAAAATGAAGGAAAGAACTATTACATAATAATCTTTGGAAACTAAAATTTAGAAAATGGTCATCAGCAGTTAAATAATTTACAGCAGTGATTATTGCTGGTTTTTAACGTTGGCCAAGTGATCTTTATTTTTTTGCCTCGACACTGTATGGTCTAAATTTTCAAGGGGAGGGGGAAATGACCATCTCACCTCACCAATAGAAAAAAATAACATACTACTTTATACAGGTTCAAAATTAAGCTGAAAAACAAACCCATGAAAAATGCCTATAGTATGCAAATACTCAAGTTTTATCTTTTTTTCTGCCTCTCATATGCTGATGAAAATAAATCATTAACCCAAATCTCGCCTACAGTTGAAAATTAATACATAGTTAAAGCATATATGATTAAATCATAAATAATTCAACCCTAATCTATACTCTCATCCAGATGTGCACACAATGAGTAAGATGCTAAAACAAAACAAAAAATCATTTAATGACCGTCTACCACTGCAATGTACACGATCCAACCAAAATATATGAAAATGAGTCATGAACCCATCAGCGACGGGTAAAAATTTTGTCAAGTTTACGTATGCACCGGCTTGTTGGCGCGCACTGGCAGTTTCCCCTGTTTGTGCCCGGCTCGATCGGTAGTTTGCGAGCGACATAAAGCACCTAAAAGCTTTTATTTTTCTAAAATTTATAAAAATATTAAAATTTTGAAGGTTTACCTTCACTTTAGGTGCCATTGCCTAAAATCTTTACCATATAAATGAAGCCGCTACTAGTGGAGAAAAACAACCTCCGTCCGACGAGCCAGTAGCGGTAATGGGCATGGCATGATGCCCCAGCGTTTGGTCTACAACAGCCATGGCATATATGTACGTGACACCCGGCGCCAATGGGTTAACATAATCATATAGAGTACCTATCTACCAACCAGAATGGATAAGGTATTCTTTTTTACATATCTAACTTCATAATTCATGCAACAGCTAACATGTTATAAGAATACTTACTTTAGCACAATGATAACACAAATAAGATGAAACAGCATGAAGAACAAGCGTGCCCATGAGTTTGTCACAGCAGCATAACCATAAGCAATAAGTATTTAGGAATTAAGGAAAATACAGTACTATGAGATATTGTGAAAATCATTAAATAATTGCCATTTTATGATGAATTAAATCTCTTTCACTGGCTTGCATCAAAGTCTTGAAGCAGTTTTAAATTCAATCAGTTATGAACAAAAATTATTAATTAAACACAAACTCTTCTCAACATCATTGGTAATCCTAAATGCTCTACACTCAACTATGCCCCATTTACATCTCAAATATTTGTTATTTCAGACACTTACTTGTTGGATAAACTTACAATGTGATAGAGATATGGAAGGCAACTGCTCAGAGCGTTATTTTGACTAGATATGTTACAGAGAAAGACATAGCACAAATCAACACAACTGTAACGGAATGAAGTAACAGACTTCAAAAAACACCTAACACAACATATATGATATATCAGAATATTTCATCATTTCTTATAAAAGGATATCATGCCACTGGTTGACAACAGTGAGCTCAAAGAGTACAATGAATGCATGGACTACATCATTGAAGTTGTTATTGCAGTAGTGGTCACGCCAAAAGTCTGTCTTTTCTAGTTTTTCATTGCTGCAGAAGAGCTCAGACCCACTTTCATATCCAGTATATTTTACCAGACCTTGGAATGATTCCATCCCAATCATGGCAAATATATAGTAAAAAACCTGGGGATATTTAAAGGATCAACACAAAATAATTAAAGCATCATAATATCTAGATTCTCATAAGGTATGTAAAATAACTTACACACAATATCATGCCTATATCATTTGACTACTACACCATATTGCCTATCTTTTATCACTAATATTTGCTTGCCATATGTAAGGAAAATCC
>NW_020868640.1:23640-26140 GCF_003789085.1 Penaeus vannamei | reverse complement strand
ACTAACATCACAACAAGACACACCACACACGGATCACAAATAAAGCATCAAACCCACAACCATACAGATCAGTTCACCAGCTTTCATGCTACACATGGATCACAATAATTCTACACAAACTCAACACACAGCAGGGATTACACAACCACACACCCTACCACACACATCACACAAAACAACAGTACACACACACACACACACATCACAAGCAACACAAACACACGAGAGACACACACATATAATACTAATATATATATATATATATATATATATATATATATATATTATAATATATATATATAAGATTTTTTTTTTTTTATCTGCTCGGCTTCCTCCTAAAAGTACCTTCTTCCCATTTATCACTTTTTTCCAATCTCCCCTTTTGCTTTCTCCTTCCTTCTCCCTTCATTCTTTCTTTCTCTCAGCATGCCACGTGTTCATTTAGCATTAACCGCCAATCATTTCCTCCCTCACCAGCCTCTCCCGGCCTCTACCTCTTCTTGCCTCTTCCTCTTGTCCCCTTCCCATTTCCCCCTCTCCCTTATGGCCTCCTCCACATTCGTCTCCTCATACCTATCTCTGCTCTCGCTTATCCCTCCTTCCCAGTATATTAAAAGACATAATGATTAGATTATTCAACATTGATGCAATCGTTAGCATAGTTATGATCATATGTTATGTCTAGTTAGTAATGATTATCTTATTTTACACTTTCTTCCTTTGTTCTTTGGGCTCTCACGTCCCCGTCTCCTTTCTTTTTTCCTCGTTTTCCCTGGCCTTCTGCTTCTTGGTCTTCCTTCAATTTCGTTAAAAATTACATCTTTCTTTCCCGATTCTTACTTCTTTACTTTCCGGTCTACCTATATTCCATTTTTTTCTCTCGTCGTTTCTCTTTTTCCCCTGTCTTTCTCTGCTTTCCTTTCTTTATCTTTCCTTTCCTTCCTTTCTCTCCTTCCCTCTTCGTACCTTCATTCCTTCCTCTGGCCTCCGCCTTCCTCCTCCATCCTAATGCTTTTCCCTTTCCTCTTTCCCCTCTCTCACTTCCCTCCTACCTTCCTTTATACGCCTCACGTCACTTTCCCTTGTCCCTTCCCCCTTATTTCCCTCCTTCTCTCCTTCACTCCCTTCCCTTCTTTCCTGTCCTCATTCCTCGCGCTCCCTTCCTTCCTCCCTTCTCTCCCTCTTGTCCTCCTCTTCGTCCTCTTCCTTCCGTCTGAGCTCCTCCTCATCGTCCTCTCCATTCCCCTTCTCCTCCCCCTCTTCCTCCCTTCTCTGCTCACCCCTCCTCCTTCCTTCTAAGTTCCCTCCTCGTCCTCCTCCTCCCCCTCCATCTCCCTCCTCGTCTTCTCCTCCCCGTCCCGTCTCCTCTCCTTCTCTCGTCTCGCTCCCCTCTCTTCCTCCTCCTCGCTCACTCCCCTTCCCAGTTCTGCCTCCGCTCCATCGTTCCTCCGCTCTCCATTCCTGATTCCTCTCAGACCCGCACTCACCACGGGGCCCTCTAATCCCCTCTTACGCATATCTTCGACAGGGTGACCCGAATCGTCATGACCTCTCTTGACCTCGCCCCACCTGGAGGACAAGATCGCCCGCTGGAACCTTACGAGAGGGAGGATAAAAGCTCATGACCTTTGACCTTTGCAAACCCCCCTCATCCCCCCTTCCCCTCCCTCTCTCCCTTCCTTCCTTAACTCTCCTCCTCCTTCCCCTCATTTCGTCTTCCTTCAGTATGTATTTAAGCTTATATAAACTTAAACTTAATAAACTTAAAAAGATCTTTATTTTCATTTATGTGTTTGATTATTAATCTGTTTAATGTTTTACCCTCTGTTTTGATATTTGTTATTATTTACACTCATTTATTCTATTATCTATCTGGTTTATCTATATATAATATTCGTTTCTTTATTATATATATAGTATTACGTTATTTTTTATCTGCTTATTTAGATATTCGGTTTTTATTTGTCTACTTATTTAGATATTCGTTATTTTATTATCATTAACTTTATTTATTTCATTTCGTATGTTCTATTTTCAGTTTTTTTTCTTTTAATATACATCATGGTCAAAAAGGAGTTTGAATTTTGCTAAGGCTTATGTGGTCTAGATATGAAATGAAGTCAACTGTGGCATTTTTACTTGTAGACCATTTTCAGAAGGCACCCACACACCTCTCTCATCCTGATAACTTTGCTCTTCTCTCATCTCACGCTTCACTCCTCTCTACCTCCATCGCTCCTCCTCAATCTCTCCTCCCAAGGCATGTCACCGTCTCATCTTCTCAGCTTACAGACTTTTATATATCGCATATCGTGCGCTCCCTCTATTCTACGATAACTCAGTCCATACTCATCTTAGCTTTTATGTTCTTTTTATTTTGTATAGTCTCTCTTAGTATCCTAGTACATATTTATATTAGTATCGTTTCATGCCTCTATACCTCGACTTCATGTACTCAATCTTTTCTTCCCCTCCTCTCGTTTTATCCTACCAGTTCGTA
>NW_020868640.1:5000-7500 GCF_003789085.1 Penaeus vannamei | reverse complement strand
GCACTCTCTGGTACACAACGCAGAAAAAGAGAGAAAAGAAGGAGGAGGAGGAGGAGAAGGAAGAAGAAGAAAAGAAGGAAAAAATAAGGAGGAGAAGGAGGAAGAGGAGGGGAAGAAGAAGAAGAAGAAAGAGAAAAGAAGAAGAAGAAAAGAAAGAAGAAAAACAAAACAAAGAAGAAAAAAGAAACGCACACACAAAACTGCATTTATACCGCTATATAACTGTTAACACTGAACTAGCCTAGAACTCGAAAACATAATACGAAAAGTGTACACACAATAAGATAAGAAAAAAGGGGACACGCGCAGAACAATGACCCGTAACTATCTCTGTTCAATAGGAAGAAAATGCTATACTACAAATGATAAAGACAACAGCATTAAGCATAGCGAGGATGTTGATGATAATAACGTTGATAATGATAATGACGATAATGATGTTAGTGCTGGTAATAGTGATAACAGTAATGATAACCAAAAATATAGTAATAACAATGACAATAATGATGATAATGATGATTGTGATGATAATGATAATATTGATAATAATGATAATAATCAACAATAACAATAGTAATAATAATAATCACAATAATAACAATAATGGCAGTAATAATGATGATTGAAATAATCATTGTAAGATTAATAATTATGATAATGATAATGAAGATAACAACACAGTATGATGATAATTGTTATAAGAATAATAAAGACATTAATAATGATGATAATGATAGTGATGATGACAATAAAAATGTTAAAAAAGGTAAAGATGCTGAGGATGATAATAATAACAATAATGATAATAATACTCATGTTATTAATAACAAAAGTGTAACAATAATGCTAAACAATAATCAAATGATAACGATAATGTCATTGATAATGATAGAAATAAAAGTAATGAAAATGATGCTGATCATGATAACACAACAGTTGTAGTTATAATTATAATGATGAAGATAGTAATATAATGATAATGATTATGATAACAATAAAGAATAATACTAATACATATAGCATTAAGACCAGCAGCAGTAGTAGTAATGCTATTGATAATAATGATAATGATAATTATAATAATGATAATAACAATGATATGAAAAATAATAGTTTTTTTTACTATTATTACCCATCATTATCACACTGACTGCAAGATAATGACCGCATTCACAATAATGATCATGGTGATGATAATTATCATTTTTGACAATAACACACCAGAACATCGCAATAACAACAAAAACAACTGAAACAACAACAGTGCTAATAACTATAGTAAAGAAAATAGTATGTTATGAAAAAATAACCAGAGCAATGATTGTGGTCATGTTAATAATAGTAATGATGGTTACAATAACCGAAACAAACGGGTAAATTAATGGATGCATGATAATGACATGAGTTAGAGGTACTTATCTTCGTGTTTTCACTTCTCCTTGTACTCTCTCTTTAGCTCCTCCTTACCTATTCCTTCCCACCCTCTTCCCTCTACTTATTCCTCTTCCCCTACCCTCCCCCTTCCCTTGCCTACTCCCCCTCCTCCCTGCCTCCCTCCCTCTTCTCTCTACCTATTCCCCTTCCCCTACCCTCCCCCTTTCCTTATCTACTCCCCTCCCTCCTCTCCTTACCTACACCCCCTCCCCTACCTTCCACCTCCTCTACCACACACGCAAAAAAAAAAAAAAAAAAAAAAAAAAAAACGGGTTGTATTTCATCGTCTTTCTGTCATTTTTCATCTTCATTTTTTCATGACCTCGGAGAAATAGCAGAACCCCCCCTCCCCTCCCCTGTCTCTACCTCTCATACCCCCTCCCCTACTACTACCTCATACCCCCCCTCCCTCTCTTTTTCAAACCCCTCCCTCCCCTACCTCCATACCCCCCCTCCTCTCTACATACCCCTCCCCTCCATCTACCTCTCATACCCCCTCCCTCATCTACCTCTCATACCCCCCTCCCCCATCTACTCTCATACCCTCTCCATCTACCATACCCATCTACCCTCCCCTCCCCTCCATCTACCTCTCATACCTCCCTCCATCTACCTCTCATACCCCTATCTACCTCATACCCCCTCCCCTCCTACCTCATACCCTCCCCTCCCCTCCTTCCCCCTTCCCTCCCACCTTTCCCCTATTACCCAACTTTACAACCGTCTCCCTCCCTACCCCGTACCCGCCTACCTCCATACCCCCGACTTCCCTACCTCCCGTGCCCACTCATGCCCCTCTCCCTATACCCCAGCTATACTCCTACCTCAAGCCTCCCTATCTCTAGTACTCCAACTCCATACCCCTTGTTTACTCATCTCCCCACCCACCTCCCCCATACCCCATAAACCCTCCGCCTTCCCATACCCCCATCCCCTCCCACCCCCATACCCTCATAACCCTCCCATCCATCCATCCCCCACCCCACCTCCCTATACCCCTATCCCCTCTCCGCCTCCCCATACCCCCATAACCTTCCCGAACCACCTCCCCTACCCCCATCCCCCA